>CAKAOJ020000017.1:3260000-3534898 GCA_916701645.2 Sebastolobus alascanus
AGCTTTCATCTACTTATTAATTTGTTAGTATTTATTTTATTATAATACTATGCATTTCCCAAAATCTCAATTTATTTTCGCTCACTTACTTAACATTATTATTATTAATAATATATATTTTTTTCAGTTTGTTTTATTTTATTTTACATTATTTATTTATTTTTTAGGGCTGTCAATCGATTGAAATATTTCTTCACGATTATCGCATGATTGTCCATAGTTAATCGCGATTAATCGCAAATTAATAGCACATTCTTTATCTGTTCAAAATGTACCTTAATGGGAGGTTTGTCTTTGGGAGTGGGAAAATATGCTTGCTTTATGCAAATGTATGTATATATTTATTATTGGAAATCAATTAACAACACAAAACAATTAACAAATATTGTCCAGAAACCCTCACAGGTATTGCATTTAGCATAAAGAAATATGCTCAAATCATAACATGGCAAACTCAAGCCCAACATGCAACAACAGCTGTCAGTGTGTCAGTGTGCTGACTTGACTATGACTTGCCCCAAACTGCATGTGATTATCATAAAGTGGGCATGTCTGTAAAGGAGAGACTCGTGGGTACCCATAGAACCCATTTCATTCACATATCCTGAGATCAGAGGTCAAAGGACCCCTTTGAAAATGGCCATGGCAGCTTTTCCTTGCCAAAATTTAGCACAAGTTTGGAGCGTTATTTACCCTCCTTCACGATGAGCTAGTACCAATGGATTCCTTAAGTTTTCTAGTTTCATATCAGCTAAACTGGCTTTAAAACTGAGCCCGTTAAAACCTAAAAATCGCAAGTTGCGTTAATGTATTAAAGAAATTAGTGCCGTTAAAACAAATATGCGTTTGACTTTGACAGCCCTAATATTTTTTCTTTCTTTTCTTCCTTTGATTTATTCATCTTCTCCTTTTTTCTCTCTTTCTTCCCCCTCACATCAAAACATTGCTTTTGGATTTATGACTATGTTTTGGCATGTTCTCTGGCTTATTTACTGATACTGTCTGATGAAATGATTCTGTATATTGGGGAACATGGTACATGTTTGGCCTAAGTAAGTCAATAAATAAAAAGTTTAAAAAAAATCAGCCAACTTAAAATCTTGCGGTAAGATAATTTGCTTTTATTGTCAGCGCTCCATAAATTGTTGATGCAGATAGAGATACAAGTTTCATTAGATTTTAATTTAGATATTTATTGCTTATTTCTTCTGTCATGATATGTTTGAAAATGTTAACATAACACGTAGTTAATGTAAGTGTCACTGAATGGTTTAATGTGGTGAGACGTCATTAAATTCCCAATAAATGAATATGGTAAATCTTCCTGCACCCTTGGTCTGTCCACAAGGCACCCAAGGGTGTTGTGGCACCCACTTTGGGAACCACTTATACAGTCAGTTATTCTTACAGAACCTGCTTGACATTACCAGGTTGAACAATGGCATTTAAATTATTGCATTAAGTGCTGCTTAGTGAAAAGGTGACTCATTCAGTAGCCGTGCTTACAGCTCCAATGCATACATGTGTACATGTACGGTCCCTATATGCACACATAATCTTTTTGCACACTTACCACAAAAACACACAATTTCTTTCCTTTGCTCTCTGTAACACACTCACACACACGGGCACAGTTGGTTTGTTCAGTGTTTCCTGGCTGAGGGCAGGTCATGCCTAGGTGGGGAAACTGTGACATGTCAAAGACGCCCCTGATTATAGCCACAACGGGAAAACATCCAAAACTAACACGCACACACGCACGCACACATACAGTATATACCAACACTCAGCCTCTGGTGTGTGTGTGTGTGTGTGCATGCCAGTGGTAAAGACTCATGGGAACTAAAAGCATCTGTAGTTTGGGGCTCGGCAACAAAGGGATCGGAGGGTGCCAGTGTGGCAAATCCGGCCAACACACTTCCAATGAAGAAGGAAAACAAAATCTGTGATGACCTTAGTAGTAAACTAAACAAATGGAAAACTTCAGTTACACTTGATGAACAAGCGAGCGTGTGTTTTGTCATGGTCACCCTGGCAACCCAGATGCTAATGAAGGTTGCTTTAATGAATGTGTATGCTGTACTTGTGGTGAGTGAAAGGTTAGAGAAGAGGCCTAAAATCAAATTAAATAGCAACTTTCCAACCATCACTCTTTGAAAAATAATCCATGTGTTCTCTTGCAACAACAGAAATATTTTACTGGCTCTATGGATGGCAATGTGTGTCGGTCGGTTCACTACTTTGGTTCAGACTGAAATATCTCAACAACTATTTGATGGATTGATTAAAATTCTGTTCAGACATTCATGTTCTCCAGAGGATGAATCCGGCTGACTTTGTCTCTTGCACCACCATGAGATTGACCAACCCGTTCTCACTCCCGACTCGTCAAATACCGCCGTTTGGTAAGGGCCCCTTGGCATCGGAAACCGACGCATGGAGGCACCCTTTAGCAACAGTATGTGATGAACTGGGCTTTCAACTAACTCCAATGTAAACCCACCGGCGGCGTTATTTGACGGTCGGAGCAAGTGACGTAGTATTAATACAACAAACAAACACAAGACTGTTAACCAGGAGACCGGTGTTCGTGTTCCGTGTGAAACTAAGAGTAAGGTTGGCTTATTTTGTCACGTCAGTCTTTAGTTACGTGACTTGTCGGTATCATCAGTCCTGTGAGTCATGTGAGTCGTTAGTCACGTGATTTGTCGGTATCGTCAGTCACTTGAGTCACTAGTCAGTGAAGTTAACGTTAACCACAACCGTTTCCTAACCCTAACTAAGTGGTTGTGTTGCCTAAACTTAACTTCCTGTGAAAATGAAAATGTATTTTGAAAGGACACTATGCATGTAACGAGCGTATATTGACACGGCATCCCTGGTCTGTCCAAAAGTGACGCAAGAGGAGTACCCCATGCGTCGGTCTCCGATGCCGAGGGGCACTGACCAAGCGGCGGCACTTGACGAGTTAGGAGTGAGAATGTGTTGATGTTTGACTTTGTCTGGAAATCTCTTCACAAGTAAAACATGGATAGCCATGAAATTTGGTACACACATTCATGGCCCTCCGAGGAAGATCTTCATCTAGCACACGCATCAGGTCAAACTTTTATTTTGTAAAATAATTTCCTTTGTGACCAAATACCTGCAAAACTAATGACATTCCCATCAGCCTCAGCTTTGCCATGTGTTTTGTGGTAATTAGCAAATGTTAGCATGCTAACACGCTAGACTAAGATGATAAAGTGAGTTTGTGGTTAAAATTATACCCGCTAACGTGGTGATGTTAGCATTTAGCTCAAAGCACCGCTGTGCCGACATACAGCTTCACAAACCTGCTATCATGACTGGAGACTCTTAGGTCACAAATGAGAATAAGATTTCAATGGCATCTCTGATGCAGAATCTCTCCAGGGATGATTCATGTCCCCAAAAAGTGTTTAGAAATTTGCAGCTGATGTAATGACATTTTATTAGGTGTTTTGACAGAACAACTGAAGATAGATTTAAAACGAAAAGGAAACTATTCAGCTACCAGTTGAAAAAATGACAACCAGATTTATAAAGTGCTCCTTGAAATGAAAGCAAAAGACATTATTAGAATTAGTAACAGAAATATGAGTCATCCCCGACCTCTGAATCACAAATTAGTTTTTGAAAGTTAACATCATCTATGGTTTTGGGTCCACAATGGATCGTTTCTGTTTAGTAACAAAACTTTTAACATTCATGCTTGTACTTTTTTGAGAGCAGCAGGGGTTTTCCACAAAATATCTTTTTTTGTTTTTACTTGTTCAAGAGTAGCTTTCGTGTTCCACTTTATGAAGGTGCGTCCATGAAGTATTGAATTATATTGAATAATATGTCAAACCCAGTGTTTGAGCCGGGATTGTCTGGGAGGGGGTCAAATAGACCCATTTGTACTTTTCTAGGGTGTCACTGCTCCATCAAAGGGGGAAAATAAACAATACTATGCAACCAGTGAGTGCAACAAAACACAGCAATTGATATTAAGCATATCATATTACACATGGAACTCATTTTGGTTTTGATTACACAAATGGAATGAGACTTGTGTAATTATATAATTATATGGGCGAAAAATAGTACTTCAATTTCATCAGGACTTAAAGGGCCAGTGTGTAGCATTGCGGGGGATCTATTAGCAGAAATGGAATATAATATTCATAACTATGTTTTCATTCGGGGATAATCACCTGAAACTAAGAATCGTTGTGTTTTCGTTAGCTTAGAATGAGCCCATCATATCTACATAGGGAGCCTCATAGGGAGCTTCCTCTTCACGGAGTCCGCCATATTGCTCTGCCATGTTTCTACAGTAGCCCAGAATGGACAAACCAAACACTGGCTCTAGAGATGCTCTCTCCCTCTAAAGTACCCTGGTGCCCCCATCATTTGCCCATTCTACCTACGCCAGCAGCTTTACCAGTATTGCCCCAGTTTAGGTTGACAGCGTTGTGGTCGGACACCAGCTCCTTATTGAGTAAAGAAAGAAAATCAAAAAATTCTTCTTGGAAAATCAAATTAGTTAGCTTGAAAGAAAACCATCCAACCAAACAAACAGATGGAACATTAAAACAGCATGTAAAACACATTACAAAATGCAATTAGCAAGTACATAATAATCAAAATAATCTGATTGAAGATCATTTAAATTAAGCCAGAACAGTGGCAGACACAGGCTCAAGCTCCACATGGTTTTGGATACATCTTGAGTGTGCCAAGCCATTCAGAGCAGAAACTCATTTTACTTTTTTTTTTATTGTTCAATAAATATGAAGGATCACCTGGAGCTTTACAACTTCCCAAACTCAAATTACTGCACACTAAACAGAAACAGGAGGTCTGGAGGTAAATCAGTGCTGCTCTACAAATGTCTGGTAACTGCTGGAGGAAGTATTCAGATCATTTACTGAAGTAAAAGTGTAAAGAAAAAACTCCAAGTAAACATCCTTCATTAAATATGTTACTTGAGTAAAAGTAAAGGCGTATAATCAGCAAAATGTACTATCAAAAGTAAAAGTACTAAATGCTAAAACAAAACTGGGTCAAAACCGAGTATATGGCTGGACCGTGTATGGTCAGTCTGTGAATTTGTGGCTAAATTGTAACACAAATAGTCAGTGGTCATGTCTATAATGTTAAATCCAGCGGTACATGTCCACCAGGTCTGGCGAGGACACTTGAGGAAACGCTGCTCCACTCAACTGGCCGTTCAAGCGATGACAAACCCTATCGTGAAATGCAACTGATTGGTCCCTGGTTTTCTGCTTGCTGTTTCAAACAGGAAACAATATGGCTGCCTGCTCGTAAACTTTCTGTTATTCCGTTTAAACCTACAAACTTCTGAAAACATTTTAAGTGAGAAATAGGCCATGCCACTGCTGAATCTTGCTGAATCTGAGGCTCATTTGAGTAAAGGACTGTTCCCGCCTTTTCATGTTGAAAGAACAACGGCCAATGAGGTAACTCCAAAACTAGTAATGTAACTTCATCATTCAGTCAGTCAGTCACTCAGTCAGTGACAGACTTTTGTAGAGTTTGCCCACTGCGGTCCAGCCAAAAATAGCTCCTGTGATTCATCTTAGGTAAGAAATATGTAAGAAAGTACCAATTAAAAGGAAAATGGACACACAGTTCAATTGGTACACTTCCACTTAATTAATTCCAATTAATTGCTAGTGTAACCTAGATAGTCTTATAGTCAGTGATTTAGTTGTTACTTCATGGAAATGGTATATTGCCCAAGGACACCTAGGGCTTTCAAGTAACTTCAATGTAAACCCACCTGCGGCGTTGTTCGACGGTCAGAGCAAGTAACGTAGTATTAATAGCGTGAGAGTCCGTTCATGGCGGGCGGGAGGGGCGGTGGATGGGTCAAACAAACAAAGACTTTCATAAGACTGATCAACCAGATCAGTCGTTAGTCATGTGACTCGACGGTATCGTCAGTCCCGTGAGTTGCTAGTCACGTGGGTCGTTCGTATCGTCAGCTCCGTGAATCACGTGAGTCGCTAGTCAGTGAAGTTAACATCAACCTCGACCGTTTCCTAACCCTACCTAAGTGGTTGTGTTGCCTAAACCTAACTTTCTGTGAAAACGGAAGTTTATTTTGAAAGGACACGATGCATGTAACAAGTATGTATGCATGTATATTGACACGTCTTCCCTGGTCCATCCAAAAGTATTGCAAGAGGGGTACCCCGTGCGTCGGTCTCCGATGCCGAGGGGCACTGACCAAGCGTCAGTATTTGACGAGCTGGGAGTGACAATGTGTTGAATGTAGTGGAGTAAAACGTACAATATTTCCCGCTGATAGGAGTAGAAGTATAAAGTAGCTGAAAATGGAAATACTCCAGTAAAGTACCTCAAATGTGTACTTAAGTACAGAACTTGATTAAATGTACTTGGATAGCGTGGATAACTGGAGGGTGACCAGCGAGAAACAAAAGGTTGGAAGGGCAAAAAATGAAGGGAGCGAGTGAAGAGAGGAGGGAGGGAGGGAGGCGTGAGGCTAGTGACAAGCCAACAGGTTGACCAGTCCAGCCAGCCCAGTGTTGGTGTTGGCAACACATTTTAGTACTCTGTGTCACACACACACACACACACACACACACACACACACACACACACACAGCAGAGGTGACCTCACTTCTGTAAAGTTTGTGCTAACATATAATCACCCACTGAATGGCCAGAGCTTGCTTTATAGACTCCCAGAGCTCAGGAGTTGAACACACACATATAAATATGCATGTACACAAACACACACTCTCAAAACACAGGCACCAACACATATGAAGTGTACGTGTACACGCTCACACCCTGGGGGCGCACTCTCACTAACAGCTTGCTGCAACTGCCCACTTAAAGCTTAAATCTCCACAAAACAAGCCAAACCACAGTATTAACCTCAGACACAACCATAGAAGAAGAATTAAAATAGTGACTACGTTCAGTGGCAGCCACGTTGACCACGATAGAGAAAAGAATATTTATGTATTTGACTATTTAAGTCAAATAAGTTAAGTTTGAGTGGTCGGGCCACTGTGAAATAAGATGTGAGAAGAAAGTTGAGCATATTTTGAGAATTAAGTTTAGTTTTATTACAATAAAAATATTATGAGATTTTAACTCCATAGTACTTTTAAACAGGTGGGAACAATATCATGATTTTTTTTTCTCATAAAATTCTGACTTTATTTTCCAAATATTAAATAATAAATATTACCATTTTTTTTCTCATAATGTTATGACTTTATATTCGAACTTCATCACAAGTTCATTCTTGAAATATTACAACTTTTTTCTTGAAATATTAAATTATTTTCATATAATATAACTTTATTGACAAACTTTATAACAACTTCATTCTAGAAATATTACATTTTTTTCTTGAATATTACAACATTGTTCACATATAATATTATGACTTCATTTTCAAACTTTATGACAACTTCATTCTTGAAACATCATGACTTTCTTCTCATAAAATTTTGACTTTATTCTGAAAATATTATGACTTTCTTCTAAAAATATTGCAACTTTAAACTTGAAATATTACAACTTTGTTCTACTGACATTCTTGTGACTCTCAGATCTTTTTTTTCTCCTTTGCTGTGTTTGGCTGGGAACGGTGAGGGGAGCTGTTTCCTCATTTCCTTCCTGCTTTGTCCTGATTGGCTCAGACACATTCTTCTTCTTCACTTGCTATTCAGCTGTCAGACTCCAACATTCACTCCCTCTGTCTCATTGAATCTGTCGCTTGTCGAAGTGACAAATCATCTTTGCTCTAAGACAACGTGCCTGCTCTTTCTATTGTTAATACTGCTACCTTAAGACAAAAGTGGTGCACACACACACAACATTAAAACAATGGTGTTGTTTTAGTTTTTATTGTTTAGTTGGGAGTAGTATTGCCAGAATAGACCTTACCAAAGAGAGAATTTGTGCATGTAGGGGGTCATGGCTGTGCTGAGTGGTCCGTTGTTTGGTTGGTATTTTATTGCTGCAGCCTGGTTTTCATTGACAGTCCCATCAGACTCTTTACACTTAGCAGCTCTCCAGCTTTACAGTATGTTCGTACACATGCAGGTCCAGCTGCTGAGAGTTTAGAGAGGATTAACACTCGCAGGAACACCAGCTCTAACTAAAGCTGTGCAGCCACTGGGAGCTTCTTCATTCAGGAGGAGGGATGAACCATGTTCATTACAAGAAGAGTAGTCAGATTTTAGTGGTAATCCTGCATGGTAAATCTTTGCAATTTACAGTGCCGCTAATTGATTTTTTGCCTGTTGCTTCCCTTGTCAAGGTTCCTGTTCTCGACAGATATTTGACAACAAAAATCGGTGGCAGATTTAAGATGAAAATTCAATGGGTCTAGAACAAAAAGTCAGCATCCTCACCAGTAAATTATCCATGTAGCATTGTTTTTGTGTTACAGAGTAGTCGTAAGTACAGAAGCCGAGAACGGCTGTGCTTGCAATTATTTTTTTCTAATGCTCGAGATCACAAGTTAATTATTTCATTTTCTCGAGATAATGAGATAATCAACCTGTTATCACAAAAAAACTAGGGCTGTCGCAAATTTGTTTTAACACCACTAATTTCTTTAACGCATTAACACAAATTTTTAGGTTGTAGCGTGCTCAGTTGTAAAGCTAGAGTGAAGATACTGGCATAATCCATTGGTACCAACCATGTCATACTAGGTTGTCGTGAAGGAGGCTAAATAATGCTCCAAACTTGTGCTAAATTTTGGCGAGGAAAAACTGGCATGGTGAATTTCAAAAGGGTCCCTTGACCTCAGACCTCAAGATATGTGGATTAAAATGTCGCACAAAGTGCATGCTCAGTATGGTCTTGATCTGCTCTATATGAAAAGCCTCTTGAGATAACTTCTGTTATGATATGACGCTATATAAAAATAAATTGAATTGAGGTTTCCCAGACTCTGAGCCACACAATGGGAAGCATAACTAACTGACTTACGGGAGGACTCTGCACTTTATTCATTTATCCAACGTGTTTTGGAAAAGGACCGTCTTTAGAACCACATAACCCTGCAATATCTCACCACTAGTGAAGCCAGTAAACTGATACTGTGCTGATAGGTAATCAAATAGACAACCCTTTGTCGCCTTGTTAGGCCCTGTAGTAGAAAGCAGATGACAACTAGATCTCTTTGGCCTTGTAACATAGCTCATAATGAATGCTTCCTGGCCCAGTTGGGCTCCAGTTATGACAAATTAGCAATGGAGTGAGCCTTGGCTAGCCTTGTTAAGCCCTGTAGTGGAAAACATTAGCAGGGATTGGTCATAGCGTGTGAATAATCTACGCTCAGCAAAACATGAGCAGAGAGTAAAAATCCTCAACAGTGTACACGTGTGTCTTTATTTGTGTGCACTCATCATACATTGTCAGTCATCTGTATGCTTCATATTTTCCACGGGTTGCAGTTGTGGAGCAAATAACCTGTTAAAACACACAAACACACACACACACATTACATGACCCCCCGCTACAAAAACACATGCGCATATGCACAGAGTTGATTTACAGGTGGTGTTAAGTATGACTAATGGCGTCGTCTGTTTTGCTGTCATGTTATTTCCCTGCAGTGCTGTGGAAATATCTGGCACGTCACCTATTAGAGCTGATAATGACTTCATCCCTCACTGCTTTTCTGTGCATGTGTGTGTGTGTGTGTGTGTGTGTGTGTGTCGAGAGAGAGGACGAGAGGGGGAGCAAGAGAGTTTGTTTGTGTGAGAGAGAAATACAGAAGAAACAGAGCGTGAGAGGGAGAGGAAATAAAGATGGAGAGAGAATCAAAGAAGGCAAAGAGAGAAGGATGATAGAGTGAAGTTCATTCATTCATGATGAAAAGGTTCAGTTAATAATATTGTTGTGCGAGTTTAAAAAAATATCATATACCCCTCTTTCTATAGGGAATTCAGTTATAGAACAGCATCTTTCTGGAAAAAAGGTCACTTCAAAATTACGTGAAAAAACAATGATTAAAGTAAAAAAGAAAAAAAAACTTTAGCTGGTAAGATTTCTTGAAATAATATTAAGGCCTTTCAAGAAAAAAAGGAGCCCTCAAAGGTACTGCATTTAGCATAAAAAATATGCTCAAATCATAACATGGCAAACTCAAGCCCAACAGGAAACAACAACTGTCAGTGTGTCAGTGTGCTGACTTGACTACGACTTGCCCCAGACTGCATGTGATTATCATAGAGTGGACATGTCTGTAAAGGGGAGACTCGTGGGTACCCATAGAACCCATTTTCATACACATAGGTCAGAAGTCAAAGGACCCCTTTGAAAATGGCCATGCCAGTTTTTCCTTGTCTAACTTTGGAGCGTTATTTAGCCTCGTTCGCGACAAGCTAGTATGACATGATTGGTACCAATGGGTTTCTAGTTTCATAGGAAGCCAGTACCTTCACTCTAGCTTTAAAACTGACGTTGGCATCAACACAAATTTGCTTTAACGCGTCATTATCTCGTTAACTTTGACAGCCCTAATAAAAATGGATCTTGAAATTAGCTGGGAAAACTAATTTTGAGCTATTTTTCCACCAGTATCAGGTGCTGTGTCTGTCATAATAAGCCTGTAATGCTCAAAAGTTTTATTTTTCTTTCAAGATATTCAAGATGAATTGTCCAACCACAAGTCCCTATATCTTAATATAATGTAACCTGTTAGGTGACTGTGTCTTATATTAAATGTTATGAAATACTTGGACTAAGAATTAGACAAATATACTTAGATTTTGTGTGTCAATCTCTTGGTCACATCAATAGTTTGGATGCTCACTGGCATAAAACCTGAAGCCAGATGTTTACGTAAATGACTACACAAACTGGTATCTCTAAAAGCAGAATGTGCAGTGAGAATGTGAACAACTCATAGATTCGTCAGACCAGAGTATATGTTTTTCTAGAGTGATCTGAGGGTGATATGATGAAGTGAGGATGAAAAATAAAGGTGCAAGACCGAATCAGAATGAAAAAAAAAGATAACACTTTATAACCATCATTTATAAATGGTAATTGATAGTTAAATTCAGTTAATAGTTATTTTACTGTTAACAAAAAATAAAATTATTAGTAATGCTATGATTTATGTTATTCCAACACTACTGTTGCACACATTATAACATTTATATACTATATATATATTTGTTAATGATATAAATAATATTTGTAAACCTTTAAGAAATTGTTTGTAAAACATCTATAAACACTACATAGATAGATATTTTTAACAATTTGTTAATGGTTAATAACTGGTTTGTAAAACGTCTATAAACATTATTTGGATGGCTATTATAAAGTTGCAACTGCTGATTATAATACCTTGTTAAATGGTTAATACATATTTTGTAAATGAGAAAGTTTGTGACCCGGCCGCCATGTTGAGATCAGTTGAGGAAATACCAAGCACCGCCCACCAGCCAGAGCAAACTTTCTAATTTTGCAGCTAAACAGTACACTACAAGATGTTTCTGACAATATTTTATGTGAGAAATAAGCATTACAGTAACAGAATATTGTGTGATTGACAGCTGCCTCCGTTGAATGAACAGCCAATAGGAACGCTCTCCCTATCTGAAATGACCTGTGATTGGCCAAAGTCTCCCGTCATGGGCTAGATTTTTTAAAGCCTGAAAACAGAGCCATGAGGAGGTGCAGAAGTCAAATTTTCTCTCAGAACTCTTAAATTACAAAATGCTGAAAGGTTATTAAGGTTTTTTTGCCCAGTGATGCCAAATCATTCTGCCTACTGCAGGTTTAAGTGTTAAAATATGTCAGACAAGCGCACTTAAACTACACTGCTTGCAGCTGCAGCGAAAAGACTCCTCGGACTGCTGCAGTCAAACTGACTGATGGATAATTTCCGAGCCAAAAGCTGTGTCACTTTACTAACAGCTCGAGTGTCATGGCTCAGTCTGACTGGATGACTAAGGTAATCTGAAGAAACAACAACAAGAAAAATCACTCAGTGGCTACAGTACATACAGTAGTATTCCTCCTTGCCTGGTCCACTTTGGCTGTGAATAGAGGAGGCCGGGCTTCGAATCCCATTCAGTCAATAAATATTACACGTTCCTTCATTTGTCCTCCAGAGCAACTTCATTTTTATGTGTGTGTAAATGGTAAATGTGCATGGGCTCTGTACAAGACTATGAGTGTTTGTAGGAGTGTTTTTGTGGGTGTGAGCAGGCAAGTGCAAGTAAGAATGCTTGTGCATGTCGACATAAAGTCAATGTGTGTGTGTGTGTGTGTGTGTGTGTGTGTGTGTGTTCTCCCTGTCCAGAAGTTGAGGAAACAGTAGGTGGCAGGTATAATATGTAGCGGAGCACAGAGGTTAGGCCGGCCGCCGAGGGAAGGAGTGTATGAGTGAGAGAAAAGAGAAACCTCATCCAGGTTATTGTAGAGAGCTTGTCAGGATTTATTAGGCTAGGTAAGCACACTGAGCCCCTGGCCTGTCGTAAAACACACACACACAAAAACATAATCTCTCGCTCTACGACACACACGCACACACACACTCCTCTCCGCTGAAACACACACAGTCGAGTCATAAAGCGGCTCCAGATAACTTAAGCTGAGTAGAGGGACTCAATGACATCATGACAGCTCCAGGGCAGCGCTGCCTTTTCCATGTTTTCCTTTGCTGGAGTGAAAGTTTACCTTCTCCGCAATGAGGGAGGAGGAGGAAGAAGAGCAGTGGGGGAAAAAAGAGGTGATAGGGTGATCAGAAGGAAGAAGAGGAGAAAGATAGAAAGGGGAAAGAAGGCTGTTCAAAGCTGTCCACACAGTCTCACGGCAAGTTTGTGACATAGTTACGAAATTTAATCTATGTGATTCCTGTAGATAGACACAAATTTCCCTTTTTTTCGTGACGCTCAGCACGACTTTCAACAATGTATTTTTAGTGCGTTTGCCTACAAATGTCCAGCAACACGTGATGTACGTGTCAATTTCAACTCTAGTCTTTACAAAATAAAACTACTTAGTTATGTTTAGGAATAGATAGACTTGGTTAGGTTAAGGCAACAAACTACTTTAAGTTTTGGAAAAGATCGCAGTTTGGGTTTAAATAACACCGTAAGTAGCGTAACTTAAGTACAGAAATTATGTGACAAAACCTACTGAGTTTGGTTTAGGTAAAGATCCCGGTTTGAGTTAAAATAATTATGGAAGTGCTGTAATTTAAGTACGGAAACTATGTGACAAAAACTACTTTGTTAGATATAGGAAAAGATCCCGGTTTGAGTTAAAATAATTATGGAAGTGCCGTAACTTAAGTACGGAAGTTACGTGACAAATAATTAAATTTTGACATCTGGTTTCAGACCTGTGTTCTTTGACTCACCCATCCACCCCCACCTCCTCCCTATGTGGCATTCGCCGCTCTCTATACTTCCCGGTTCACAATTACATGGATTACATACAAATTTATTTCATGCTGACCATCACCAAAAAAATGTGACATTCATTAAATTTTGTGACTATTTCACGAACTGCTGTGCGACTGGGCTGCCACAGCTAGTAAGGAGAAAGGGAAGAAGGAGGGAAGAGCCGGTAATTAAACTCCCATGTTGAATACTTGACAAATCTCCCTTTAAGGTACATTTTGAACAAAGTTGTGCAATTAATTTGCGATTAATCGTGATTAACTATGGACAATTGTGATTAATCGCGATTAAATATTTCAATTGATTCACAGCCCTACTTTAAACTAAATGTGTATTGTTGCAATAAATGGTTAAAAGTTTGGCGTGAGTGCCGTGACTGATGTACATTGAACAGGGCCCCCTTCATTTTTTGGGATTGGTGCCATTAAATCATTTCTGTTTGTGCTGTGAAGCAATTTGGCAAATTTCCAGCACAAAATGTGGTGCAGAGGCCAGTTAAGACTACACATCTTCCTAATAAATACTCTTGCCTGATCGCAGTAATCAGGAGCACTTTTAAGGTACTATGCTTCAGTACAATTTAATAATATACACAATATTATAACATAACTCTGACAATGGCCAATCTCTTGCATAATGACTACTTCTACTTTATGTACATTTTTATGATTATATATCTGCATTTTTACTTAACCCGTTCAGATCCCCCGACCATTCCAATGGACATAACGATAACCTTTCTAGGATGTCTAGATCTATGATTACTGTCATCTGACTCCACCCAAATGCACAAACTTAATTGATTGGCTGTTCATAAGCCAATCACAGTGTTCCATATCATCTAAAGTGGACTGCAGGTAGAGCCACACCCCCTTTTTCAGCAACCATGGCCGACCATGAGGTAAGGAAGAAGCGTAAGGAACATTTGAATCTATTTAAACTTGGACCGCCAGTTCTTTAAGTACATTTTTTTTCCAAATCCCACGCCAAAGCGCGTCTGTATCCTTTTGTTCGCGCTGATGGGCCTCATAATGTCTCATCAGTCTTCATCTCTTTAGCGCATTGTGACGACTCAGGCTGTGCTGCTGTGTTTCCATAGGGCAGCAATGACAGCAGTCGATACGCAGCCCCCACACACCATACACATCTTATCTAATATATATATATATATATAAATATCTAAGATATAGTCTTAGTGTAAAATGTGCTATTTTGATATGATCTCTATTTTTAGAAAAAATATTTTCACGATGCCACCCGATGCAGTATTAGTCCATGGCGAAGCAAAAGATAAAATCATGTTGTTGATTTGGGAAAAAAAAGAAGGTGTACTACTGCAAGCAATATTTCTGTAAGTTATTAATTATAATAATATGAATATTATTATTAAATATGCGTACAGCACACACACGGGACACAACTTTTATAGTTGGACAAAAAGTGTGATTATTTTTGCTTTCATTTCTGATATGATATGATGATACTGTGGGCCTACATACCTCAGTGTGATTATAAGTGATTATAAGTGCATGTGAGTAAATATTGGTGTGCAAATTAGTTTCTATGTCCCATTTATTGTCTCAATGCGTAAACGGCCATTATGCAAATGCATCAATTCGGCTGCCGGAGGAGAGGACCAATGTTACTCCTGGTGACTGAAAGGGGCCACCAAGAAAACCCATCCATTTTGTAATCTAAATGTTATTCGATCAATATGACAATACAGGCATGTGCAGAATAAGTATTTAGGAAAAGTCGGGGCAGGAGGGAAACATATCCTACACAATAACGAAGTAATACAAATATTGGAACCACAATGTTAAATGGCATGGGCTATGGCGGTCCTAGTGTTTATCATATTTTTAAAGTACATAATTTATGTTTAAACTGTGTTTAAAGTAAACATAACATTACTTATACATGTCAAAATATCATATTAAAGATTTCTAGCTTTTACTTGAGATTTTTTCAGAAACTTCCATCCATTGGAATGGAGGAGGGGGATCTGAATGTCACTGGAACGGAAATAGTGAAATGAATAGTGAAATACAGTTTTTTACAGTTTTATACAGTTTTTTTTCTAATGATACAATCAGCTTATAATGAATGTTATTGATTATGTACTGGCTTTGAACATACTGTTTGCTTTTCAGAAATTGAAGATATTCTGAGTAGTAATGACAAGGCTGATACAAAATATGCAATGTGTTTAAAGCATCACTTTATTCATATATGAGTTTACCATTCATGAAAAATAAAAAAAAAATAGGTTTTTTTTTTCACGTTCAGATTCTCCGTCCATTGGTAAAAAAAACAACACATAATGAAGTATTTAATTGTTTTCTTTTATTGCTAATGATTTATGAGTGCATTTAAAATAGAAATCCACCATAACAGAAACATTTTTTTTGGCTGGACCACACAAATGCAAAAGTCTGTCACTGACTGAGTGAGTGATGAAGTTACACGATTGGTTGGCCGAGTGTTGGAGTTTCCTCATTGGCCGTTGCTCTTTCAAAATGAAAAGGTGGGAACAGTCCTTTATGTAAATGAGCTCATCCAGCGTGACGCGTCTGGCCAACGAAACTTGTACCAAGCTGTCAAACTAGGCGTTCTAGTTCTAAATTTAAACAGTGGCATGGCCTATTTCTCGCTTAAAATGTTTTCAGAAGTAGATTTTGGTGGATCCTTTAGACAGAATAAAAGAAAGTTTACAAGCAGGTCGCCATGTTGTTTCCTGTTTGAAATAGCAAGCAGAAAACCAGGGACCAATCAGGTGCATTCAACGATAGGGTATGTCAGCGCTTGAACGGCCAGTTGAGTGGGGCAGCGCGTCCTCTAGCGTCCTCGCCGGACCTGGTGGACATGTACCCCTGGATTTAACATTATAGACATGACCACTCACTATTTGTGTAACAATTTAGCCAGAAATTCACAGAATGACCATACACGATCTAGCCATATACTCGGTTTTGACCGAGTCTTGTTGTGTTTGGAACATAATTGGGTTCTGAAGGAACGTAGGACTTACTAGTAATGGGGTATGTTTTATAGGTTTTGATACTGAAGTAAATGATCTGGATACTTCTTCCACCACTAGCAGCAATGTCTCAAAATGAATGTGCTGTCAGTTTATACTTACACACAAACAAGTAGCACTTTTAATGAGATAGATTGAAACTATGTCACAGAAAGCAAAACAAGAGACAAAGAAACATGACGAGGCAGCAAAGAGAGCGAGAGAGAGACCGTCTTACTTTGTGCGATTTATTGAAGAAGAAGAAATACAGGCTGAATGACAGAGAAGTGGAAGTGAGACAGACAGAAAGAGCTCATATCATTTTATTGAAGCTGGATACAAACCTCCACAGTTTGTCCTCACGTAACGAGCCTATATGACCCCCTCAAGCTGTCAACACTCGGCTCATATGAACACACTCACCTCTCTGCCCGGCTTCCCAAAGGCTCCTTACATTAACCAAGCGCTATTGTACGGGAGGTCAGAGGGGGTACGTGAATATTGGAGCTGTGCATTTGGGAAATTGTGCTGCAGGTTAGTGAGTTTGGCTTACTGTGGGATATAAAGGCCATTTTATGACCATTCGTCCACTAGGAAAGTGTTGACATTACAGGCGCACTGACAAGAAGGCGTCACTCTGGCTGCATTTTCCAAATTTCAAGATTATTTTTTAGGCATTTTATGGATTTTATTTGACAGTAAGGAGAGACAGGAGCACAGGTCATGGCAGCAAAATGTCCCTGTGACCATTTCTTTATCAGATTAATGCAACTTGCGATTTTTAATTAACCTATTAAAAATCTGACGGGCTGCCGTTGGGCCCGGCTGCTATTTGGTCTTTCGGAGGTTGTAGTGGGCTCAGTTTTAGTTTTCATAATCAACCTTATTACCAAATAAACCTAAGGAATCCATGGGTATCAACCATGTCATACTAGCTTGTCACGCTCCAATTTACGCTAAATTTAAATGAAAATGGGTTCTATGGGTATAGTCTCCTCTTTACAGACATGCCCGCTTTATGACAATCACATTGACTCACGAATTGACTCAGCGTGTCGGGGCACGTTGGTTCCCGATGGGCTTATGTCTCAGGCTCACCTCTCACAACCGACGCCTAAAGCACATTTATACTTTGCCACATGGGTAATTACACTCAGCAGCAAAACATTATGGCCGTGTTTGCGCTGTAGTATCATAGCGCTATATCTTTTGTGAGTCGGACCTTGAGACGGGGCCGATAGCGGTTGCAGTCGATGCACAATTCATGGTGCTATCAGCGGCCGCAATCCATTCTTTGTCATTCACTACAAGTTGAGTGTCGTTTTGTTTAACACTCAACAGGACCTCAACAAAGGTAATGAGTTCTAATTGGTTAACAACTGAAAACATAATGAACCAATCATTGTTTATGATGATAAAACCACAGCTTCACTTCTTTCTTTCACATCAATTTATGAGAGCATTTTCAACAGTTGTATTACTCAATTTATTATGTCCTCAAAAACATACAAAAACTATTAATTAAGACGTACTTACTTGTAATTAGGTACTGCACACGTCAGTTTGCTAAAGCGTGTGAAAAGACAGAAGTGGTGAACTGATTACAGCAGGAGTTTGATTCCTCTCATCTCTCTATTTGGCTTTGAATTGAGTTTTAAACAAACGACTCGTACGTACATACACACAAACACACACACACACACACACACGCAGATGCACCTTTGTTTCTTCCAAGACTGTTTCTGGGAAGGACGAAGTGGCTCTGAGTCAGCGTACTCAACATTTGGCACTACAACACTGAAATCAATAACAGAAGTCCTCGACAGGGTGGTCCACCACACCTTGTCATCGCCAGGGGGAACACACACACACACACACACACACACACACACACACACACACAAACACACACACGTACATTGTCCAGTTTACCTCTCATTGTCCAGGATTAAATTGTATTTGACAGGAGGGCCAGATTACACCGCTATTGTCTATCTTGGCATCTCCATCCCATAATAATATTATGACACTTTTATCAAAACACTGGAACACACACACACACACACCTGCAGACAAATACATATTGCATGCACACAAGCTGAGGCTGAAGGTCAGTTCACTTACACTGAACATTTTATTCATTTCCAACATATCACTCAATTCCCATCAACTGCAGCTGATGATTTCTTGTGAAATCAAAAGATGCTTGGCCTGGTGCCTGTGTCTTCGTGGTACTGAATTTAGCAACCTGATCTCATGGGAAGTCGTATAAATAGCAAGATATTAGGACATTACGCGTGTCACGAGAATGCATTTTAGCCTTTTCGCGTGTCGTTTGTACGCCACGCAACAAAACTACGGTAACGGCTGCAGTTAGGTTTGGGAAAAATGTCATAGTTGGGCTTAAAATAAGACAGAAACTAAGTAATATATGTAACAACTAGGGCTGTCAAAGTTAACGTGATAAAAATGCATCAATGCAAATTTGTTTTAACGCCACTAATTTCTTCAATGCATTAGCACAACTTGTGATTTTTAGCTTGTAGCGGGCTCAGTTTTAAAGCTAGAGTAAAGATACTTATATGAAACTAGAAAAACCAAAGTAATCCATTGGTACCAACCATGTCATACTAGCTTGTCACGAAGGAGGCTAAATAATGCTCCAAAGTTACGCTAAATTTTGTCAAGGAAAAACTGTCATGGACATTTTCAAAGGGGTCCCTGGACCTCTGACCTCAAGATTTTTGAATGAAAATGGGTTCTATGGGTACCCACGAGTCTCCCCTTTACAGACATGCTACAGGCATGATACAGGCTTTACAGGCATGATAATCACATGCAGTTTGGGGCAAGTCATAGTCAAGTCAGCACACTGACACATTGACAGCTGTTGTTGCCTGTTGGGCTTGAGTTTGCCATGTTATGATTTGAGCATATTTTTTATGCTAATTGCAGTACCTGTGAAGATTTGTCATTGTTTTGTGTTGTTAATTAATTTCTAATAATAAATATATACATACATTTGCATAAAGCAAGCACTCCCATGTTGATAAGAGTATTAACTTAGAGTACTAACTTAAGTATTAACTAAGAGTATTACTTGACAAATGTCCCTTTAAGGTCTATTTTGAAGAGATAAAAAATGTGATTAATTTGTGATTTATCAATTAACTATGGACAATTATCGGATTAATCGCGATTAAATATTTGAATTGATTGACAGCCCTAGTAACAACATAACACAAGTATGGAAAACACGTCCCAAACCTCACTAACATATCTTCAAAATAACTCAGCAACACTTTGGGTCACGAAAACTGGTCTCTTAGTATTAAAGTCCTGTTTTTTTTGGACTTCGATCAGTGGTCAACAGTAGTGGGTGCGATGTAATGCTCCAATAATCTCGCACAATGCCATGAGATGAAACTCTGAAATATAAATCACATGTTGTGGACATGAATAATGTGAAAATTACACTGCTCTGCTCAAGAGCGTGGGTTTGATTTCAGCCATGAGGGGACACAATGAGGCACAAAAACAAAGTTATTGCGCAGGAAAAAGTCTTAACAAGTAAAAACAAAAAAAGGTATGTTTCAACTTAAGATTGGAGTCACAGGAGAGACAGAGACATGCTTTGAAATCCCTGGTCCAAACATTAAAACATGTCACAGTTGACCAAATGAGTCCCATTCATTTAGGATAAGTCATGGTAAAAAGAAGTCTGATTGGGTTTTGCCACAAAAAGCCAAATTACTCATTCCTGTTTCACATGGTCATTCATGCCAAAGAACCGTCACTACAGTCAGATGCAAAGAAAACACAGGAATTATCCGTAAACACCCACGAAGAATTCATTAGTAAATGGAAAATGTTGAAACGTCATCATTGTCTTCATCACAGTACATGCAATTGTGTCCCAGATTAATTCCAAACTTCAGTTAAAATAGACGACATGTCACAGTTTTAAAAACATTTCTCCAAACAGCTACTGCAACAAACCAATTTCCGTATCCGGACCCAACGGCATGTCAATCAGGACCCAGTCCATACCTCGTAATTAGGGATGGGTACCGAAACCCAATAATAAATGGGCACCGGTGCTAAATTATTAAAGACCGTAGTATTGATAAGCTCCGATGTTATCGGTTCTTTTATTGGTACTTTTTAATGCTTTGGACTAATTCATTATCACGCTGTAGCATCTCCTCTGCTCTCTGTGTCAGGGCTGAGCTCCTCCAACTACACACACACTCACGCGTACACACAAACACACACGCACACATGCAGCGAAGTCCGTGAACAGCAGAGAGGCGGCGATGGAGACAGAGAAGTGAACCAGATGAAGTGAAGATAACTACGCTTGTTACTATAAGTGCAATAAAACCTTTGTGAGTAAAAAGCCAATATTTTATCAATACACCTGTTCAACAAACAATATTTTAATCTGGGCTGCTGTGGGTAGCACTGTCACCTCACAGCAAGAGGGTCGCAGGTTCAAACCCGGCTTGGGGCCCTTCTGTGTGGAGATTACACGTTCTCCCCGTGTTAGCGTGGGTTTTCTCCGGGTTCTCCGGCTTCCTCCCACAGTCCAAAGACATGCAGGTTAGGTTAATTGTTGACTCTAAATTGCCCGTAGGTGTGAATGTCAGCGTGAATTGTCGTCTGTCTCTATGTGTCAGCCCTGTGATAGTCTGGCGACCTGGCCAGGGTGTACCCCGCCTTCGCCCAATGTCATCTGGGATCGGCTCCAGCTCCCCCGCGACCCTGAATAGGATAAGCAGTTACAGATAATAGATGGATGGATAGTGACTTTGCTGTTGTAAACATTACTGTTGCTGCTCTAGAACCATTATGAGAGTATTGATAAAGAACTGAACTGATGAGTATCGATAAGAGTATTAGCATCAATAAAATCGATACCCATCTCTATTGATTACATGGGACACGAACAGCGGTCTCCTGGATGAAAGCCTTGTGTTTGTTGGACCCATCCACCCGCCCGCTGTGTCTCTTTTGCTCTTTAAACTACGTCACCACATTCCTGGTGCAGTTTCTCGGAGCGTTTACCGTTGCCACGGATGGGTTTATATCATAATGGAACTTTTCATACGGGCGCTACAGGGTGCCATGTATGGCAGTACCGAATGCCGACGGCCGTGACAAAGCCTCGGTATTTAACGTCCTGGGAGTGAGAACGACCTGTTCCAACACGCTAGAGGGGTACCTAGAGCGCCATAGTTTGAAGCACAGGGACACTGACCAAGCGTCGGTATTTGACGAGTTAGGAGTGAGAATGTGTTGGTTTGTCACGTTATTATTATGTATTCACATTTAAAGTAGAGTTAAAGGTGCCCCGTGGAGTTTTCTTGTAAACAAACAAAAAGTTCTGTTTACATTCAGTGTTTCTCACCAAAAATCGTGTGAATCCTTGAATTTGTCTTCTTTCTCATGAAACATTTGCAAAGCCATTTTTTTACATTTTAAATTATGCATTGTTTACATCCATGTTTACTTGCTTGAAGTCTTCTTCTCTGCCTTTACCACCACCCGTAGATCAGTGGAATAGTGTGGAACCATTGGCAGGGCAATATATCGTGTCACCCACATGCACATGCGTAAAAACGCTCATAAATATAAATAGTATAACATAAATAATATTATATTGTAAATTTGATCATGTTACACCTCCATAGTGTTACTTTAGGTAAAAAAAACAAACAAACAAAAAAAAAACTCCACAGGTTACCTTTAACAAACATAAATATTTGTTGTGACAGTAAAAAACAACAGGATATACGTATTGGAAGCTTGACTTCAGATCACTTCTTTTTGTTCTCTGTGCTTTTGAGAAAGAGAGAAGAGAAACAGAGAGGCATTTCTGTGGCAAACTAGGGAGCACAAACTCATTTCATCTCACTCTTATAAAACCAAAAAATGCTGGTGCGAGCCTCTGTTTTGAATTGTTCCGCTTGTGTTTTCATTGGAAACAAATGCCTGTATTTTGTTTGGGTAAAAGTCAAGGGGTCATATTCGGTAGGAATCAACAACAGAGAATGTTTCGTAACCAAGGACAGGCGATCCAACATGGAGAACGAGGAGTGATCAGCATTTTAAGACGTGTTTCTGCTCAGCTCGGGACCTCTAAAGATGAGTGACTGTGCAAAATTGACATGTCTGTAACTCTGCAGCAACATCTGCTGTGCTTTTAACTTTTAACTGCACTGAAGCAAATTCAATATATCTGTTGATGTGAAATATCTCTATTCAGTCATAAAGCATGACTGTGGCCATGTACTGAATTAAATTAAAATTGAAAACCATTTGGTGCCGAAAAAGGAGGAATTTAAATGACTTCAGTGATGCCAGACTGATACCTGTAGCGCCACCAGCAGGTGAACGTTTTTTCTTACTTATGTGAAATATCTCTAAATTTACTTGATGGATTTGCGCAACATTTTGTACAGACATTAATGGTTCCCAGAAGATGCATCCTGACTCTTTCTCTTGTACCAGCAGGTTCACATTTTTTGGTTCAAATGAAACGTCTCAACAACTGCTGGATGGATTGCCATGAAAGTTCGTTCAAACATTCATGTTCCCCTCACAGTGAATTTTAATAACTTTGGTGATCCTCTGACTTTTCAGCAGGCGCCATCATCAGGTCAAATTCTCATTTTATCCAATACTTCGGTTAACGACCAAATACTTGCAGAACTAATGACATTCCCATCAGCCTCAGCTGTATTTTGTGCTAATTAGCAAATGTTAGCATGCTAACATACTCAAAGATGGGGTCTACGATTTATCCAGTATACACTTTTTGTTATATTGGTTGAAATGGTCTTTACACCCCGACAGCGATCCATTTCTTATGAGCACTGAAAAAAGACCGGAAAAGATCCGTCATCTGTAGCTGCTGTAATCCTGTAAAAACGTCTCCCAGTCAGTTCCTCTGGTCCCGGGTGTAAAGAACCAATCAGATGCCTCCCTGCCTCACTGCTCGTACTCTACCCTTAGCGTGCACAAGCGTGAACGAGAAAGCGCGTCGCTGCCGCACCTTTACTGGAGAATGGAAGAGAAAACTCAGCTCTTAAAACACCGGACAACGAGCAGGAACTCGTACCACTATTACCATATTATCGAAAAATACAACTTTGATTTAGTTGTTTATGTTCTGTTAGTTTACTTTATAAGATACTGCAGGTTTAAACTATTTATTCTAACAGCTCAAAGTGAAGTCAGACAAACAGGATTATCAACGAGGGGAGACGGCGGATATAAAACATTGATCCACAACATTTACGTTACTCAAACTGCTTTTTCAGTTACAGAAACAAACGAGTGGACTGATCTCCCTCCAGATATTAGAGTAACGTTAAAAAGGGTCGTGTTGTCTCAGCAGGTATCTCTCTCTTTCCCTCCCCTCTCTGCTGCTCTGTGGCCGGCTCTCCAGCGAGCTCTGTCAACAAGGAAATAAAAGCCCCTCGTCTACAGACCGGTCTCTTGAGAGAGCTCCAGCCAGCTCATAGCGGGGTCTGTGAGAGTGACTGGCCGGCTGGAGAGGTGGTGATCCCGGCAGGAGCTAGCTAGCTGTGCCGGCAGTTTGTGGAGCTTCTAAACTCCGACAACAGTGGAGCAAATGTTTGATTCGCCATCTAACATCGTAAAACTGTCAATATTCTAAATCCACACCATTGATTTCTCGCCTCAACATTTTTCAGAAGTGAATTTAGTGATGAAATAGCTAGGAAAAATGTGAAGTAGTTACGATGCGGCGGTGCTCGTGCATGTGTGTGGGGGGCGTTACCTTGGAAGGACTTTGGAGGTGAGGGGCTGGGTTTTAGACGGAGCTCCTGAGGCGACGCTACTTTCAAATTATGCTAGCTCTCCAACATCGTAGACTCCATCTTTAACTAAGATGGTGATCGTTCTACTTTGGAACAAATTGAGCAGTTTGAGAAGTTTCAATGGACATTTTCCACCCTGAAAATAGTTTAGTATTTAAATCAGGGCTGTCAAACTCAACACGATAATTACGCCTTAATGAATCAAGTTCGTTTTAATGCCACTAATTTCTTAAACGCAATAATGCTACTTGCGATTTTTAGGTTGTAGCCGGCTCAGTTTTAAAACTAGAGTGAAGATACTGGCATCATATGCAACTACTAACTTGTTGCGAATGAGGCTAAATAACACTTGAAACGTACGCTAAATTTTGGCGAGGAAATACTGCTATGGCCATTTTCAAAGGGGTCCCTTGACCTGAAAATGTGTTCTATGGGTACCCACGAGTCTCCCCTTTACAAACATGCCCACTTTATGATAACCACATGCAGTTTGGGGCAAGTCATAGTCAAGTCAGCCCAGTGACACACTGACAGCTGTTGTTGCCTGTTGGGCTTGAGTTTACCATGTTATGAGCATATTTGTATGCTAAATGCAGTACCTGTGAGGGTTTCTGGACAATATTTATCATAGGTTTGTGTTGTTAATTTATTTCCAATAATGAATATATACATACATTTGCATAAAGCAGCATATTTTGCCCACTCCCATGTTGATAAGAGTATTAAGTACTTGACAAATCTCCCTTTAAGTATATAAATGTATATATATTAACTTGCACTATTTTATGTCTTTGTTGTCTTGTGTATATAACGAATAAACAAACCTGAAACTTGAATCAGAGTTGACTAGATGCTGTGCTCCATGATGGAGCAAACTACAAACCTTTTCCCTATTTTTATATCTTTTCCAGTCGTACCTGCTCCCTTTGCTTTCTCTCTCTCTCACTTTCTCATCAAGACTTTCTCCTCTGCCGTATCTCTCTATCTCACCTTTCTATCTGTCATACTCTCATCCTCCTACACCCCTCACCCTCTGTCTGCCCCCTCCCAGCCCCCAGGTGAAAGAGCTCCTTTCTTTGGGCATCTCTCGTGCAGCTGCTGCCTCCAGTAAACACCTCAGGGTGCTAGGGGCTCTTGAGGCTCCAGCACCTCCAAACAAAGACAGCGGTTATGTGTTGGCGCAGGTTTTATGTAACCTGGTAGCAGGTTAGAGAGTCTGCCCCATAATCAAAACATCACAGGTTCAATCCTTGCAGAAGTGAGTGTGTTTACGCGAGAATGTCGACATGCTCGCTGACTGTACCACTGTATACCATAACTTTTTTTAAAGGTGCTCTATGTAGTATTTAAATTACTCATTACCACCTTCATTTTGATATGTTATTTTTATTATCCAAAACAAAAAAGGCCAAAATTGTCTGAAAAACAGGTAATCTACATCAAGCACTGAAACACAACCCATTGGGTTATTTTACTGTTGCAAAAGTTGTTTGTATTTTGTATCTATTTGGGTTTCTTTGTAGTCATTTTGCATCTCTTTCTCGTAATTTGGCGTCTCTTTGTAGTTGTTTTGCATGAAAAACATTGTTTTTGCCAGGGGTGTCTCCCCTTAAATCTCTTCGTGGTCATTTTGTCTCTCACTGTAGTCATTTTGCATCTCTTTTTGAATGTCTTGTGTCTCTGTAGTTGTTTTTGTTTATCTCTGTTGTGGTTTTAAATCTCTCCGTGGTCATTTTGTCGCTTGCTGTAGTCATTTTGCATCTCTTTCAGTGACATTCTGCAGGTGGAGCAGAACGCTCAGGTGGCTGTCAGTTGAAAAACTGCAGCTGAACTTAAGTGTTTACTTGACACTGGAAATTAAGAAGTATTATAGCCAACCATCAAAGAAAGCCCGAGCTATGATATTTTCTTAAAGCAGAGCTGTCCTGCTGCATTAAATGTTACTATAGCCTCTGTAGTAATATGAAGGAAAAAAACAAGTATTGGTTTGGACAGATACTAAAAGAAATAAATACAATCAGGATATTCCTCTTTTTTTACCGGCCGCGACAGCGATGCTGGTATATTGTTTTCACCTTGTGAGTCTGTGTGTGAGTCATCATGGCAAAATGTGGTCCTGGAGAGCCCTACTGTAGCAGAAACTACCACAGAGTTGGTTTTGAGTACTATGCCAGGTGTTTATATTTATGTCTGTCTGTCTGTGGACAGATTTGTCAGCGCACTAGGACGTTACAACCGTGCAATATGAGTCACGAAACTTTTCCATTATTTTGGGGATCAATGCAACATCCATCTATCCATTATCTGTAACCGCTTATCCTATTAAGGGTCACAGAGGGGCTGGAGCCGATCCCAGCTGACATTGGACGAAGGCGGGGTACACCCTGGACAGGTCGCCAGACTATCACAGGGCTGACACATAGAGACAGACAACCAGTCACGCTCACATTCACACCTACGGGCAATTTAACATTTAACCTAACCTGCATGTCTTTGGACTGTGAGAGGAAACTGGAGAACTTGGAGAAAACCCACGTTAACACGGGGAGAACATGCAACATGTGGGCATTAAACATTGTGGTTTTCAAATTCACTTCTTTGTTAAGGTTAGCTGACCTTCGTCATCGTGGTTACAATCAGTGCTTGAAGTGGAAAAAAATAAGTGCCAATACTCTCTTATTCACATGTTGGCGTGTGTATCTGCCAGTATCAGCAAAATCTCTTGCGATTTATTCCTATTTATTCATTATTTCTTTAAGCACGTTATACTGTGACAGTCATAATCAGTTGTGATTATTGCTATCCATCTTCTATAGTAGGCCTATAATACTCCAATAATAGTCCAAGTGGAACATTATAGGGTTAAGGTGGTGTGTTTAGTGTTAATAGTTAAAATGCTTTTCTGTGTTATGTGTAGCCTATAGTAGGGTATCATTCAGGTCCCAGTCAGAATACTCCTACATATTATGCAGCAGGATGAAGAGACACTACAGTAAATAAAAGGTACCAGGAGATATTGTGTTTGGGGTTCCTCCCCCAAGAAAAATGTAAGGTTTTAGACTTAAATCTATGCAATTTTACATCATTTTAAATATTTCATTTTTAGGCTATTATAGATAACTCCAAAAAAGCTTAAAGACAAAACTTGCTATAAATGATTATTTTATTATTTACAGATATCACAGCCTTCGTCTGAACATTTAATTCTTCTGGAAATGTTTGCCCTAAAAGAGCTGATTCAGAAAACGTTTAAATAATGTTTCATTAATTATATCTGTTCACAAATTTAAAAAAAAGGTAACGAACCGTTCACTGATTATTTTACAAAAAGGACGTGAACATTGTATCGATAAATTACAGCACCCTCATTTTCATGTTCATACTTATGAGGCCCGGTGCAAATACTCTGGTGCTGCGCCGTTATGAATCTCCCAGAGAACCTGATATGGAGAGGACGGAAAAGAAAAAGTCACAATACGCTAAGGAGTAAGTGCTACTGCGTACCGGTGAATACTGGCCCACTTCGAGCACTGGTTACAATAGTGACCACTTGGTTAAGGTTAGAGAATGATCCTGGTCATGGTTAAAAGAAAGCGACGTTGACTGTCGATTGGACACAGGAAACAAACGGTGTCTCCGGTGTTACAGTGCGATATTTTGTTGACCCATCCATTCACCCCTGCTACTGCACTCCACTGATACCTCTGGATTCTTTTTCTGTGGTCATATTATGTAGTTTAATCTTCATAGTTGATCTCGTTTCTGTATGCTCTTCTGTGAGTTTCTGAGTCACTCTGGTGGTCTTGGCTCCTCTGTTGCCATCGTGAGGGTGGCTGGCATTGACTGATGACCAGGAAGTAGACCTGACTGTGCTCGCAAGCAGGTGCAAGGCATCATGGAAGTCCCCTGGGGATTGGCACGGCAAACCCAAACCTGAACATCTGTCTGCAAGAATGGTATGCGTGCATGTGTGCGTCTGTGTGTGCGTGCGTGTGCATGCGTTTGGCAGGGTGACTCGTAATGATGGTATGTGTTTGGCAAGGTGGCTTAGCAACAATCAGGTAAAATGCCCCATTATGAGCATTCCTTCGTTCTTAGTTCGTAGGAGTTGTTTATCCAGTCACAGACATTAGCACATTGTGGTCCAGCGACCAGCGTGGATAAATTTAGCATAAGACTCAACAACCATTTTAGACCCATTGTTATTGGAAAGTCTGTACAGTGACTCCAAATTGATACATCCACTGTGGGAAACAAATTGCTGGCATTACAGCAAAGCACACTGTGGCATACAGTTAATGCAGCGAGTCCTCCTAAAACCTTCAGTTCAGTGGATAAAATTGCCTTTACGTGCGTAATTGCTTTCAGGGTCATGTGGGCTGGAACCTACCGGAGCACGGATTAGACAGAAGATGAACCATGCTGGGCAGGTTGCTGGTTCATTAAAGGAGAACACGGATAGAAAGTCTGTACTGCAGAGTCTCCAGCCCACCTGAAACTCACATAAACAAACTCAAATGAATAACCATTGAGCTGTTGTGAGCTGTGACTAAACATGATCCTGGAAAGAGCTCAAACCCTGGACTGTGCCGTTCCTCAACCCATGGCCAGCTGGCAACACCAACAAATCTGTGTTGCCCTGCGGTATCACGATCCTAGAATTCAGTGGGAGACATGAGGTTGGGGAATTGCAGAAAGCTGGAGGTCATCAACTATTACACTTGATGTCACTTTGAGAACATTTGTGGTTCTTTAAAAGAGGCCGCCGCAACCACAGAGACAGGACAAGGTGGATGTATTTTGTACCTAAACCAGAACCATATGCGCAGTTTGAACTTTAAGGTTGGGGGCTGTAATGTGTACAACGCAGAGAGGTCTAATGTATTAATGCGTGTAGCCTACATATTACACCCTCCAAACAGAATGCGATGCGAGCGAGCGTCAGTGACAAAATCCGTTTGATTGCATTGTTTTCTATGCTTCGTCGCGCTGTTTTGAGCTGAACCTTTGTCAGACGTCCTGTTTCTATTTATTCCTGTGCGTTTACTGTTGCCGCGGATGGTTTTACATTATAGTTAATGGAAAGCTCTGTGCGTTTCATACCGGCGCTAAAGGGTGCCTTGTGCGGTGAAATAACTGTTCAAGGTGCAAAGAAAGACAGGCTGTCAAAGTTAAAAGCCACATTTTGCTCAGTCCTTCTCTCATCTTATGTCTCTCTGTGCTGACAAATAACAAGTAACGAGAGTCAAACTCTCCCTCGCCATAAATCGTGTTTTCTCTCTCTCTCTTTCTCACCCTCTGCAGAACATGGAGGCAACAGACGAGGTGAGTGATGCTGGGACCTCAGAGCCGAACATTCGAGGAAAACTCTGCTGAGGGAAATTGCCTCGGAGAGAACCGATATTTTCTTATTTGGCGGCGGCTGTGTTTGCCCAGCACCTTGCAGAGAGAGGAACACTGTTTTCTTAATGACGAGCAACGGGTGAAAATGTAAGCGGGAACGGGATCGCCAGGAGGCCCCTCCACTTTTCTCCAGAGGGAGTAGTAGAAGAAGAAAGAGAAAGTGAGAAATTGTAATTCATTCAAGGCTGAGTGAGAGGGAGAAAAGAATGGAGAAGAGAAGGAGAAGAGAGACTTTAAAAGCCAGAGGAGAAAATAAGGAAATAGAGAGAGAGTGAGGATTACAAATGAGAGACCAAGAGCAGATGAATGAGATGAGAGATGAATCCATCCATCCAATTCTTAATTCGGTTTAAGTTGCATGTGAGAGCTGACTAAGCAGAGATGCCCAAATTTCTATTTCCCACAGTATGTCTTCCCAACCCAGTCACACAGCAGTTCTTGAAATAGTCACAAAATTTAATGTATTGATTTGTGTACATAGACACAAATTTCACTTTTTTTTTGTGATGGTCAGCAGCAGGAAAGATGACACAACAAACAAACTTAATATGCATATTTACAGAGCGCCTCTTCTGATGTTGAAGTCTGTCAACCCTCAAAACAAAGAGTTCTGCCATCTACAATCTTGTGCATTAAAACACTATATAAATCACAAATAAACAATATAACAGCTATCAACGTGTCATTTAAATGCTCTTGTTTCCACATTACAACGTAAAACTCATGAACACACTCAAGTCGGAGGAACGACTTCCCAACTCGGGAAATGGGAAAATCCGAGGAGCATGTGAATGCAGCATAACTGTCGGCTCAAGTCCAAGCTAGCAACATCAGAATCTACCACCCCTCTCGCTATGAATAAAGACTGGAAAAATAGAGAAGAATGGGTCCTAAAGTTAACAAAAAGTTCACAGGACTAATGCACAGGAAACCTGCTTTGCCACCCGACTAGGACCAGGACCTCTTGCAGAGGTGAGGGACACCGGTTTGGTGACCCTTGTGCTTCCAGTCTGTCCCTGTACTGCTGACCTCCATGTTCATTCCCTCACACAGGTGGTGGTGGCGGCACTGGATCCTCTTCTTTAGCCGGCTCCAGGATGTCCCCAGCAGTGATGCAGATGTTATGGAGCACTGTACACACTGCGATGACATTCGGAATAAAGGTGTGATCCACTTCCAGGGCTTTGAAGAAGATCCCTCGCCATCGTGCCTTCATCATGCCAAAGGCCCTCTCTATGATGGATCGGGCTCTGGCATGGTGAGCGTTGAAGCTGATTATAAACTCACAGCAATAAAAGTTGGCCCCCTCTCCTCGGTTCAACGAGCGAACGAGGGAGAGAGAGAGCAGCGAGGGTAGTGAATGAAGAGAGGGAGCGGCGTTAGTGAGAACAAAGCAGTTAATCAGATAAATCAAACGTTATATTCTGATTGTCCAGAAGCATCCCAAGTAAAGAAAAATAAGAAGAGAAAATACAGGCAGAGGGCTGGCTCTCTGCAGAAACAGACACCACCACACACTTCTAGTGGGGCAAAAGTGATGATCGAGAGGGATTATTTTTGTCTACATACAGTCTATACATAGTTTTTAGAAATGCATATTATACCTTTAACTGAGCTACAGTACTGTGTCCAGACTTTAGCTTTGTCTGGCTCAGGAACAGCAGTGACCTTCTAAAAACGATACATTGCACAGCAAAGTTCGAGTCACACACAGTGGCGTTTTCAAAAGACGTTTTCCTCCAAACTTGAGTTTGCAGCCTGTGTGTCATTTCTGCAGGCGACTGTGTTTTCATTGTGGCATTTTATTATGACAACAACACAATGTCATATAGCACAGCGGAAAAAAGGTTATTGATGGTGAAGGAGAAAGTGGTCTTTGTGGGCTCTGAGCACTGGAAAACACTCACATGGAACAACTTTTGGAAAAAATTAAAAACATCATTCAGTATCTCCAAATATCAAAAACCCAGGTTGCAACGGCAGTGAGTGAGAGCAGGTGCAACATTGTGTTCACCCCGCATATTTAATTTTGAAGTTGAACTTTTCTCTGACCATGATGTTGGAGGTCTGAATTCAACAATAGAACACTATGTTAGAGGAGTGGGGGTAACAGAAAGGAAAGGCTGTCGACAGGAAGGGATAAAGCGGGCTTTGTTGGGGCAAAGCTCTGAGGAACAGCGACTGCAGGCTGCAAGGTTCAGATGAACAGATAAAAACACTTATCCTGCACTTTAGCAGTTACCCTCTGATGGAGTCTCCCCTTCATAACAACAACCATTTCTCTTTACTGTTTGAGGTGCAGGGTCGCTGCAGTTAAGGGTTCATCGCAGGTTCTCCAGGTCCAAATGTAGCCGATCAAATGGCTGAAGGCTTCTAGCCAGTGCCTGCATGTGTGTGTGTGTGTGTGTGTGTGTGTGTGTGTGTGTTACCAATAATTCTAAAATAGTAGGCGATATCCAAAAGAAAATATATGAGTTGTGTTTGGGGTCATAAAAATATTAGGGATGGGGAAAGAAATCGATTCAACTATGTATTGCGATTTTTTTTTTTTTTTTACGATTTTGAAATTGATTTTTTAATGCCAAAACCGATATATTTGCTTGACAAAGAACTAAGTTTGTTATGTAACTTCTTACGTAACCTACGTAATTTAAAAGAACTCAATGTTGACTTTTGGTTTCACCGGTCTCCTGGGTAAAAGTCACAGCTTTACCCCGACCAGTACAGTAATCAATACAATATGTTACTGTTAACTAACTAAAACAAAAATAATTACAGTCAAATTACAGGATGGTGAATGGTTTATGACATAAGTGAGCATGGAAATGACCATCATATACTTCGATCATAATGTTCTAAACCCTTATACACTTTCACAATTAATTTTAAATAATTAATTAATTAATTAGTCTCAGAGGGTTTAGAGTTATTTAAACCCAAACCGCGACATTTTCTTAAACCTAACTAAGTAGTTTTGTTGCCTAAGCCTAACCAAGTCGATCTATTCCTAAACCTAACTTAGTAGTGTTTATTTTGAAAAGACTGGGGCGGAAATTGACCCATGCGTCACGTGTTGCTCGACATTCGTAGGAAAACGCACGAAAAACATGTTGTGGAAAGTCGTGCTGAATGAAAAAAAAAAGGGAAAATTCGTGTCTATGTACACAAACTGCTGTGTGTGTGTGTGTGTGTGTGTGTGTGTGTGTGTGTGTGTGAGTGCACATGATCTAGGTCTTCATTATACCAGTGCCCATATGTGTGTGTGTGTATTTGGATGTGTAATTTCTCTCCTTTCCTCCTCTCTATGTTTTTCAAAACATTTGCAGCCATAAATCAGATAATCTCACCATAAATAACAGATAAGTTTGTGTTGGTCCGCTTGAGACATGTCAGTGGATTTATACTCACACGAGGTCATTCATAACTATCAGGAAGCGCTTTTTTTCTTTCTTGACTTTTGAAAAGCTTTTCCCACAATCCACCATCTTTCCTGGTGTTGCCTTAAGCCAGAGTTCATTCAGTCGAAACATCATTCACTCAAATCTGAGTTATTGTTGCTCGATTGGTTCTGCTCTACACATAAGTGCATGCGGTATATATGGTCCCAGTTACAGATGGAGTCTGTGTGGACGTTGATGTGGCCGTGACTGCAGACCCTCAGTTGCTCTCAGTAGTTTCCTTTACAGCCTACTCGTGTTGAACTTTTAGCCTTTAGCTCCTTCATGACATTAAGAGGTTTTTAAAGCCATTTCGGTGCCAGAAAAGGATCTGCTGCCACTGTACGAAACGCTCAAGTCGAGGACGTTCATCAATATTTCGTTGACTGAGTTGAACTGTGAGGCTCGGGGGCACGAAGTCACATTTAATGCAGGAAGTGACATAATTGTGTACGTGGACTTTGAGCAGTCATTCAGCTGGTAACGGGAGGGCATTGTTGAAAATGGCATGACTCTGTATTTACCCACTGGGCTTAGGTTTCACGCATGGGCCACGTGCAATAAAATTTAACAAAACATACCTGTATTCTGTTTAAGTCCCAATATGGGCGGCAATGGGGTTCATTTGACAGTTGATACTGCTGCAAACGCTCCCAGAGGAAGCGATTTTGTTTCTTTTTGTCGCTTTCTCTCCTCGCTGAAATACAGGAAGTTATCGTGTTGGTGCCACAGCGGTCTCATGTTTAATATAGCTCCCTGCGCTGGCACTAAGGGTGATCCCCAATGACATATTATGGAGGTGAAAAGAGAATTTAGCCCCATTAAAATGATATAAATTAAATATCTGCTGCCAATCCTTCGTTTTAAAACAAATCCATCCACAAATGTCATGTTAATGATATTCTGTGTACTGGAGCAGCCCGGTCGCACGAAAGGCATATGAATGGCACGATAATGTGCAAGGCAAAAGTGTACAATATAAACGCCGTTCTTGCTTTTGGCGTGTCGTTTTCACGCCATTTAGTCTGTACTGATTGCAATGTAAATGCATCCGCGTAAATATGCTACGCTCAGAGCTAGTGATATAGAATAAAAAGTGAGACCGCTTATGGCGGGCGTAAGGGGAGGTGGATGGGTCCAACAAACACAGGACTTTCAACCAGGAGACCGGTGTTGCAAGTTATGTTTGACGTTTGTGATGTGTTTTCCATACTTATTACGTTGTTTCCGTACGTATTGTACTTTCAAGGCCAACCATGAGTTTTTTCCTAAACCTAAGTGAGTGGTTTTGTTGCCCCCTGCTGGTACTGCACCTTCATACACGCGTGTAATATTCATGCCTCGGCGAAGCAAAATGTCACTGACCCGCTATCCTCTGATGGACTGGGTCTATTACACGCGATTACCGTGATATCGGCTGTTGTGTGTGGGGAACCCAGAGGACAGCCGATGACGCAGTTACGTGGGAAAGAACGTCAGCCAAGCTAACTGAAGCGGAAGGACAATCACCGCCGTCATGGCGGCCGTGGCTAATGCATGAGCTAATGCAAAACGTTAAGCATAAAGTAGTAGTAAGATGGAGCTCAGAAATGGAGGACCAACTTGTTGATTTAAGGCAACAACGCACATAAGTGTTTATTTAACGTGTCTCCATGACTTCATCCATCCATCCTTCATGAAATGTCAGTACAAAGAAGTGCAAAAACTAACATCGCTAATTCTTCCTGCCCGTCGTCGGCCATATTTGTTTGCACTAAAGCCACGTTTGACTGCGAGAGATTTTGTGTGATTTCCGTTTTTTTTAGTCAGGACTCTTGTTGTTAATGAATTAATCTGTTAGTGTGCGGTGTGCCCTTTTGGCCAAATCGTTTCTCATCACACACTATAGGAAGAAAAGTGTTAAATTTAACAGAACATGTCGTTCACATTTTCAAAATCTGTTAAGATTGGAAAAATGTGGTACAGCCTTTATCCAACATCAAAACGTAACGAGAGTCTACATATGCATTTAAATGACTTCATGTATAATCTGTTGTATGTTCGTAGCTTCAGTTGACTTTCCAGAAGCTTAGCAAACCTTTCCTTGTGACACTCAAAGGCTTTTGATGTTATGCAACTTATTGTTGGGTGGTTTTGGGGAACTTAAGGGTTCTTAAAAAATTGGAGCAATGACTAAAGAAGATGCATACAATATGGTTGAAAACAAAAAGCTGGAAAACATTATTATATTATCAGGAAATGGTCACATTTCCGCTGAGAGAGACAAAAGAGCTGCGGTTCAGTTACACAAACCAGAGATGGAATCCTTTAATGAGGCTAAAGGTCGGCTAACGAAGAGTGCATGTGGGTAGATGTAACCAGAACTCTGTGTTTCATTTCTTAATCAGTGTTTTGTGTTACGCAACGAGGAGAGAATAGGAGTCTGAAAATGAAAAGTGCCATCCAGAGGCTTCTTTGTGTGCCTCTAAATATGTGGTTGAGAGTTTATGTTGAATCAAATTTCTCTATTTATGAGAATTAAATCGGCTTCATGAAAGAGCAACTCGTATAAACAGATTCATTCTGACGTGGCATGTACGAGTGATTTTAGAGAACTTTTGGCGTTCATTCAAATTTTCTTCAAATTCTCAAGTGGACCTTTCATACCAGTCGTGTACAGCACAAATAGTCTGCCTGTCTGTTTTATGATATAAAAACACTCTGCTTGGAATAATAATATGTGTCCAATATGGTTTTCAAACAAAAAAAGTTCAATTATCTCATCAAAAATTCTTACAAATACATCTACTCCGGGGCTGCACGGTGGTGCAGTGGTTAACACTGTCGCCTCACAGCTGGAGGGTCGCAGGTTCAAGTGTGGAGTTTGCATGTTCTCCCCGTATTAGCGTGGGTTTTCTCCGGGTTCTCCGGCTTCCTCCCACAGTCCAGAGACATGCAGGTCAGGTTAATTGTTGACTCTAAATTGCCCGTAGGTGTGAATGTGAGCGTGAATAGTTGTCTTTCTCTATGTGTCAGCCCTGTGATAGTCTCGCGGCCTGTCCAGGGTGTTCCCTGCATTGGCCCAATGTCAGCTGGGATCAGCTCCAACCCCCCCACGACCCCGAAGAGGATAAGCGATTACGGATAATGGATGAATGGACATCTACTCCGTCTCCCTCATCAAAAGATCGAGAATATGAAAAAATGCAAATCATGTTCATTTCAAAGGTTTAACTACTGGACACAAGATGTGACCTACTTCACTGTATGTGAACATCACACTGTAAGATGCATATTGCACCATAATTGGCTCCAAACTATGTTTTAAAATTAGTACATAAACAACAGAAGTACAGAAAACACGTCACAAAAGTGACTCACGTAACTTCAAAATAACTCACCAACACTTTGGGACAAAAACTCCGGTGTCCTAGTTGAAAGTCCTGTGTTTGTTGGACAAATCCACCTCCCCTCCCGCCCTCCACAAGCTGTCTTTCTCACTTTTTATGCTACGCCACTAAGCATAGCATATTAACACAGATGTGTTTACATTGCAGTACAAATGATAGGCCAAAAGCAAAAACGGCGTTCTTATTGCATGCAAAATAACTTGCAAATAACCGTGTCATTCATACACCATTTAGGGCAACTGGGCTGCAGATTGCTTACCTTGGCAGCTGGATTCTCGCGATGTCAGGAGATCATGCGAGAATCACGGGATCACAAAAAAATTCATCTTGCCAGGCTTCAGGTAATGCATTTGTTTCCGGCAAGCCAGAACACGGACCAATCAGCGTCCTGTGATGGGATGGCCCTGCTGAAAGCTACGGGCGTAGCTTAGGTGTGTGTGATCAGATATATCAGAACTGGAGAGTATTTCTTCATTGAAAGAAGAGGAAAAAACGCCACTGAAGGCTTCTCTCGATGAAAAAGATGTTTTTGCTCTTCTCCTGAATAGCTTCAGCAAGAGTTTGATTGACAGATAGTTCATCCAATCACCTGCCACATATTTTTTTCAAAATGCCTGCACTTTTTCAAACAGTTTCGGGTATAGGTCAAACAGGTATTAACATAGGTAACACCCCCTAAACACTGTAATATAAAGGCAGGTATTAAAATAGGTAACACCCCTTAAACACTATATAAGGGCAGGTATAAACATAGTAAAGCCCCCTAAACACATATAAGGGCAGGTGTTGGCATATGTAACACCCTTTAAAGATTATATAAGTGCAGGTGTTGGCATAGGTAATGCCCTCTAAACACTATGATATAAGGGCATGTGTTAAAATAGGTAACACCCCCTTAAATCTATATAAGGGCAGGAGTCAGCATAGGTATCTCCCCCTAAACACTATAATATAAGGTGTTGGTATACATAACACCCTTTAAACGTTATATGAGGGTGGGTGTTGGCATACGTAACATACCCTAAACACTATAACATAAGGGCAGGTGTTAAAATAAGTAACACCCCCTACACACTGTAATATAAGGGCAGGTGTTAGCATAGGTAATGCCCCCTAACACTATCATAGGTAACGCCCCCTAAATGCTGTAATATAAGGGCAGGTGTTAAAATTGGTAACATACCCTAAACACTTTAACATAAGGGCAGGTGTTAAAATAGGTAACACCCCCTAAACACTATATAAGGGCAGGTGTTGGCATAGGTAACGGCCCCTAAACACTATAACATAAGGGCAGGTGTTACAATAGGTAACGTCCCCTACACTCTGTGATATAAGGGCAGGTTTTAGCATAGGTAATTTCCCCTAACACTATATAGGGCACGTGTTAAAAATGGTAACGCCCAATAAAAAGTATATAAGGGCAGGTGTTAGCATAGGTAACGCCCCCTAAACACTAAAATATAAAGGCAGGTTTTAAAATAGGTAACACCCCCTAAACCCTATATAAGAACAGGTATTAACATAGGTAACGCCCCCTAAACACATATAAGGGCAGGTGTTAGCATAGGCAACGCCCCCTAAAAACATATAAGGGCAGGTTTTGGCATAGGTAACGACCCCTAAACACACATAAAGGCAGCTGTTGGCATAGGTAACGGCGCCTAAACACTATAATATAAGGAGAGGTGTTAAAATAGGTGACACCCCCTAAACACTATATAAGGGCAGGTATTAACATAGGTAACGCTCCCTAAATACTATATAAGGGCAGGTTTCGGCATAGGTAACACCCTTTAAAGATTATATAAGTGCAGGTGTTGGCATAGGTAATGCCCTCTAAACACTATGATATAAGGGCAGGTATTAACATAGGTAACACCCCTTAAACACTATATAAGGGCAGGTATTAAAATAGTAGAGCCCACTTAACACATATAAGGGCAGGTGTTGGCATACATAACAACCTTTAAACGTTATATAAGGGCGGGTGTTGGCATACGTAACACCCCCTAAACATTATATAAAGGCAGGTGTTGGAAGAGGTAACACCCCTCAAACACTATGATATAAGGGCAGGTGTTAGCATAGGTCACGCCCCTAAACACTATATAAGGGCAGGTATTAACATAGGTCACGCCCCCTAAACACTACAGTATATAAGGGTAGGTATTAACATAGGTAAAGCCCCCTAAAGACACATAAAGGCAGATGTTGGCATAGGTAACGCCCCATAAACACAAATATAAGGGCAGGTGTTAAATAGGTAACAACCCCTACACACTGTAACATAAGGGCAGGTGTTAGCATAAGTAACGCCCCCTAATACTATATAAGCGTAGGTGTTAAAATCGGTAATGCCCACTAAACAGTATAAGGGCAGGTGTTAGCATAGGTAACGCACCTTAAACACTAAAATATAAAGGCAGGTGTTAAAATAGGTAACACCCCCTAAACAGTATATAAAAGCAGTTGTTAGCATAGGTAACGCCCCCTAAACACTGAAATATAAAGGCAGGTGTTAAAATAGGTAACAACCCCTAAACACTATATAAGGGCAGGTATTAACATAGGTAACGCCCCCTATACACTATATAAGGGCAGGTGTTACGGCGTCTAAACACTATATTACAAAGGCAGGTATTAACATAGGTAACTCCCCCTATATACTGTAATATAAGGGCAGGTGTTAAAATAGGTAACATACCCTAAACACTATAACATAACGGCAGGTATTAACATAGGTAACACCCCCTAAACACTATATAAAGGCAGCTGTTGGCATAGTTAACGCACCCTTAACACTATATCATAAGGGCAGGTGTTAAAATAAGTAACACCCCATACACACTGTAAATTAAGGGCAGGTGTTGGCATAGGTAACGCCTCCTAAACACTGTAATAAAAAGGCAGGTGTTAGCATTGGTAACGCCCCCTTAACACATATAAGGGCAGGTGTTAGCATAGGTAACGCCCCCTAAACACATATAAGGGCAGGTTTTGGCATAGGTAACGCCCCCTAAACACACATAAAGGCAGGTGTTGGCATAGGTAACGCCCCCTACACACTATATAAGGGCAGGTGTTGGCATAGGTAATGGCACCTAAACACTATAAAATAAAAGAAGGTATTAACATAGGTAACGCCCCTACACGTTGTAATATAAGGGCAGGTGTTAAAATAGGTAACATAAACTAACACTATAATATAAGGACAGGTATTAACATAGGTAACGCCCCCTAAACACTATAACATAAGGGCAGGTGTTAAAATAGGTAACATCTCCAACACACTGTAATATAAGAGTATAGGTTAGCATCAGGGCAGCAGTAGCTCAGTCCATAGGGACTTGACTTGGGAACCGGAGGATCGCCGGTTCAAGTCCCCGCATGGATCAAGTACTGAGTGTGAACTGGTAGCTGGAGAGATGCTAGTTTGCCTCTTGGGCACTGCCGAGGTACCCTTGAGCAAGGCACCAAACCCCCAACTGCTCTGGGCGCCCTTCAGGGGCAGCCCCCTGGCTCTGACATCTCTCCATTAATGCATGTTCATAGGTCCTGTTTGTGCATGTGTGTGAATTTCGGGTCTATGTATATGTAAAAATAACAGAGTGATGGAATTGAATTTCCCCTCGGGGATTAATAAAGTGCCTTTCTTCTTCTTCTTCTTCTAGTTAATGCTCCCTAAACACTGTGATATGAGGGCAGGTTTTAGCATAGGTAACGCCCCCTTACACTATATAGGGCAGGTGTTAAAAATGGTAACGCCCACTAAACAGTATATAAGGGCAGGTGTTAGCATAGGTAACGCCCCCTAAACACTAAAATATAAAGGCAGGTGTTAAAATAGGTAACATCCCCTAAACACTATGAAAGAACAGGTATTAGCATAGGTAACGCCCCCTAAACTCATATAAGGGCAGGCGTTAGCATAGGTAACGCCCCCTAAACACATATAAGGGCAGGTTTTGGCATAGGTAACGCCCCCTAAACACACATAAAGGCAGGTGTTGGCATAGGTAACGGCGCCTAAACACTGTAATATAAGGACAGGTGTTAAAATAGGTAACACCCCCTAAACACTACATAAGGGCAGGTATTAACATAGGTTACGCGCCCTACACACTATATAAGGGCAGGTGTTAGCATAGGTAACGACCCCTAAATACAATAATACAAGGGCAGGTGTTAAAGTAGGTAACACCCTCTACACACTGTAATATAAAGCCAGGTTTTAGCATAGGTAATGCCCCCTAAACACTGTAATATAAGGGCAGGTGTTAGCATAGGTAACGCCCCCTAAACACTTTAATATAAAGGCAGGTGTTAGCATAGGTAATGCCCCCTAATACTATATAAGGGCAGGTGTTAAAATCGATTACGCCCACTAAACAGTATATAAGGGCAGGTGTTTGCATGGGTAACACCCCCTAAACACTATAATATAAAGGCAGGTATTAACATAGGTAACGCCCCCTACACACTGTAATATAACGGCAGGTATTAACATAGGTAACACCTCCTAAATACTATATAAAGGCAGCTGTTGGCATAGGTAACGCCCCCCATAACTATATAAAGGCAGCTGTTGGCATAGGTAACGCCCCCCAAACACTGTAATAAAAGGGCAGGTGTTAGCATAGGTAACGCCCCCTAAACACTATATAAGGGCAGGTATTAACATAAGTAAAGCCCCCTAAACACATATAAGGGCAGGTGTTGGCATAGGTAATGGCGCCTTAACACTATAATATAAAGACAGGTATTAACATAGGTAACGCCCCCTACACACTGTAATATATGGGCAGGTGTTAAAATAGGTAACATACCCTTAACACTATAATATAATGATAGGTATTAACATAGGTAACACCCCCTAAACACTATATAAAGGCACATTCAGTCTTGTGACGGGTTCATTGCATGGGTGGAATATGGTCTCAAAAAAGTACAAAATGCAAGTCTCCCTCCAAAATAATCCACGGTACACTGTAGGGTTTGATCAAAAATTAAAATGCCTTTTTTACACATGACCATAGTTGTTTAAAATGACCAACGCGTTGCGACCAACATATAGGTCTTCATCAGGGTCACTGCATAGGTTACGCCCCTTAAACACTGTAATAAAAGGGCAGGTGTTAGCATAGGTAACGCCCCCTAAACACAATAATATAAAGGCAGGTTTTAAAATACGTAACGCCCCCTAAACACTGTAATATAAGGGCAAGTGTTGGCATAGGAAACGCACCCTAAACACTAAGGGCAGGTATTAATATAGATAAATCCCCCTAAACACTTTACACGGGCAGGAGCTATTTAGGTAACGCGCCCTACACACTATATAAGGGCAGGTGTTAGCATAGGTAACGACCCCTAAATACAATAATACAAGGGCAGGTGTTAAAGTAGGTAACACCCTCTACACACTGTAATATAAAGCCAGGTTTTAGCATAGGTAATGCCCCCTAAACACTGTAATATAAGGGCAGGTGTTAGCATAGGTAACGCCCCCTAAACACTTTAATATAAAGGCAGGTGTTAGCATAGGTAATGCCCCCTAATACTATATAAAGGCAGATGTTAAAATCGATTACGCCCACTAAACAGTATATAAGGGCAGGTGTTTGCATAGGTAACGCCCCCTAAACACTATAATATAAAGGCAGGTATTAACATAGGTAACGCCCCCTACACACTGTAATATAACGGCAGGCATTAACATAGGTAACACCCCCTAAATACTATATAAAGGCAGCTGTTGGCATAGGTAACGCCCCCTACACAATGTAATATAACGGCAGGCATTAACATAGGTAACGCCCCCTATAACTATATAAAGGCAGCTGTTGGCATAGGTAACGCCCCCCAAACACTGTAATAAAAGGGCAGGTGTTAGCATAGGTAACGCCCCCTAAACACTATATAAGGGCAGGTATTAACATAAGTAAAGCCCCCTAAACACATATAAGGGCAGGTGTTGGCATAGGTAATGGCGCCTTAACACTATAATATTAAGACAGGTATTAACATAGGTAACGCCCCCTACACACTGTAATATAAAGGCAGGTGTTAAAATAGGTAACATACCCTTAACACTATAATATAATGATAGGTATTAACATAGGTAACACCCCCTAAACACTATATAAAGGCACATTCAGTCTTGTGACGGGCTCATTGCATGGGTGGAATATGGTCTCAAAAAAGTACAAAATGCAAGTCTCCCTCCAAAATAATACACGGCACACTGTAGTGTTTGATCAAAAATTAAAATGCCTTTATTTTACATGACCATAGTTGTTTAAAATGACCAATGCGTTGCGACCAACATATAGGTCTTCATCAGGGTCACTGCATAGGTTACGCCCCTTAAACACTGTAATAAAAGGGCAGGTGTTAGCATAGGTAACGCCCCCTAAACACAATAATATAAAGGCAGGTTTTAAAATACGTAACGCCCCCTAAACACTGTAATATAAGGGCAAGTGTTGGCATAGGAAAGGCACCCTAAACACTAAGGGCAGGTATTAATATAGATAAATCCCCCTAAACACTTTACACGGGCAGGAGCTATTTAGGTAACGCGCCCTACACACTATATAAGGGCAGGTGTTAGCATAGGTAACAACCCCTAAATACAATAATATAAGGGCAGGTGTTAAAGTAGGTAACGCCCTCTACACACTGTAATATAAAGCCAGGTTTTAGCATAGGTAATGCCCCCTAAACACTGTAATATAAGGGCAGGTGTTAGCATAGGTAATGCCCCCTAATACTATATAAGGGCAGGTGTTAAAATCGATTACGCCCACTAAACAGTATATAAGGGCAGGTGTTTGCATGGGTAACACCCCCTAAACACTAAAATATAAAGGCAGGTGTTGAAGCGAGCAATTTACAAGTAGTTGCGCAGTAAATAGAGTTCACTATATCTGATATGGAACACTTGTATGATCAAACCTCATGCAAAAAAAGATTTAGGATAAAAATAGAAAAATGTTCTTGCATGAAGACCAATGTCCTCAGAAGGATAGAAAGAGGAGGACAAGCGTCATGTCTTCAGGATTTAGTGTCAGTTATTGACGTTAGAGAATAACTGTAATCAAATACGTTCTGCAGTTGTACAGTGATACAGTTATGTGTGCATGTATTTAATGTAAGTATGTGTGTATAAAAACGTGTGCACGCAGGGGAGCAGTCCAATCTTAACCTGTATATAGAAACCTCAGGATATTGGACACGGCCTTTTGATCTGTCTGCACACTTCAGTGCTCTGCCTAAACAAGGAAAAAGTCGGAAATAAATTGTGGTAAGGTGCAGGACTGTGACACCGCGGCCCACACTCCAGATGGCTGGAGAGACCTGAATATACAGTAGAAGTGAAAATTATAGGTGTGATCATCCGCCTTTAAATAAGACCATGATTAGGAGTCTCCCAGTGACTCATCAGGTTATGGTGCGTGTCCTGTACGTCAGCTGTCTGAGCTCGAAACCTTTGCACGCTCATCAGGACCAGTTCCACATTTTGGGAAATACACTTGTTTGTTTTCTTGCTGTGCGTCAGATGAGAAGATTGATACCTCAGTATACAGCCCGCAGACGTTTAGCTTAGCTTAGCATAAATACGGGAAACTAATTAACACATTATCTTGTTTCTTTAATTTGCACATAAAACGAAAATGTAAGAGCAATTTCATAAATTGATGAATGATTATTTTATTTTGCATTCACTGTCACAGACCGCTCACACACACACACACACACACACACACACACACACACACACACACACACACACACACACACACACAAACACACACACACACACACACACAAATAGACAAATACAGTATACACACGCTTTCCATTAACTACAATGTAAACCCATCCGTAGGAACAGTAAACACTCAGGGAAAGTGCTGTAGTGACATAGTAAAAAGAGCGAAAGAGTCACACCATACTTGCCAGCCCTCCCCATATTCCCGGGAGACTCCTGTTTTTCATTGCCCTCTCCCAGTTTCCTCCCGGGGTCACAATTCTCTGATTTATGGCAAATTCTCACATTTAACCTGTTTCTGGCACTGCACAGAGTGTATAATCAAACAACAAATGTCGTTTTCCGGCGGAAGAAAGCAGTCTATGCTTGCAACACAGCGCAGTTTAAGCTCATGTTTGAGCTGCGCTCAACGCTGGGTTCAGCGCACATCACAGCGTGCAGCGCCATGCCAGCCATTAGAAATTACGGGCAGGGGGACAGACTTTCCAAATTGGGCCCCTCATCCACCCCGACTCTAGGTTGTCTAGTTTCATATGATACCAAGTATCGTCAATATAGCTTTAAAAATGAGCTTTATTTGCTAGTCTGCCTAGCTCCTCACCTTTGTTCGTTCAACTTTGCCCCCATACCTGGTGCTTTTTTTAATGAATTTAACGAGTTTGTAACCCGGCAGCCATGTTGAGATCAGTTGAGGAAATACCAAGCACCGCCCAGCCGGAGCAAACTTTTTCATTTTACAGCTAAACAGTACACTACAAGATGTTTCTGAAAACATTCGAGGAGAGAAATAGGAATTACAGTAACAGAATATTGATTCATATTTGATCAGCGCTGCCTAGTTTGACCGTTTGATGGGAGTTAGCGGGTGATTGACAGCTGCCTCTGTTGAATGAACAGCCAATAGGAACGCTCTCTCTCTGAAATGACTTGTGATTGGCCAAAGTCTCCTGTCACAGACTAGATTTTCTAAAGCTTGAAAACAGAGCCATGAGGAGGTGCAGAAGTCTAGAATAATAAATAATAGAATAGAATAATGAATAACAATATGCTGAAAGGTTATTATGGATTTGTTTTGCCCAGTGTTGCCAAAAATATACTGCCTACTGCAGGTTTAAAGGTGAAATTAAAAGTTTAACATAAAAATGTTGTTGCATTGTACTTATTATTTTGTTATTTTCATTGTTTTAAAGTCACCAGAATGCAGGAAACAAAGAAGGGGGAAGACCCCCAAACCCCCCGCTTTGATTTTGAAATCCTCTCAAGGTTGGCAAGTATGAGGGCGGGTGGGGAAGGGGGGTGGATGGGTCCAACAACACAAGATTTTCATCCAGGCGACCGCTGTTCGTGTCCCATGCGTTACATTTCACTTTAACTTTACAATTCGTTTGTGTCCCGTGTTCACAACAGTAAGTCACATTTTCACTGTACAAACATAGCAGTTTTAAGCCCAACCATGCTGTTTTTTTTCCTAAACCTAACTATATGGTTTTGTTGCTTAATCCTAAGCAAGTGTTTTTGTTTAATTCACAACATTAATTTAATTCAGGAGTTTACTGTGAGCAAAAAGTGATGCCGATGGGTCTGACACAGCGTCAGTATGTGAAGAGTTGGGATGAGAACATCTTGAATACATTCAGCGATATTGTAACGATATAGATGCATCTTCAGGTAGAGAGGCACAAAAATAGGAATACAGAAACACGCTATTATCCTTTAGAAAACACAGAAATTCTTACACACAGACAGACCTGTCGATATACACACTTAAAGTAACACAGAGATGTGAGTATATACTGTATGTAACACACACACACACACACACACCTTCCATATCCTCCCGTTGTCAGTGAAAACCAGTTTCTTATAATATCTGCAGGCCACCCTGTGGTGATATTTATTTTGCCATTTATGTGGTTTTATTGCATTTATTTTAGCACGCCAGCTCCTCGTGGTTTAACGTTGGAGTAACAGTGTTTATGAAGAAGCTAAGAGTGGGAGAGAGGCGTTCATTTTTGTCCAAAGCTGGCTCTGTGTGGGTGTGTGCAGTCTGTGTTTGTGTATCTAATTGTGCGTTGTGCCGGTGAGAAGGTCCAACATCGAGGGTGTCCAAGTTGGCTGCTGTACAGAACTGCATTCATTGGATATTTGACAGGAAGAGCATCCTGAAGTTTAACAAGTGATTCTAACAAACTACATGTAAACAAACAGATGAAGCTGAAGAAGTATAGAGAACACTGTGTATGTTGTCGTAATGCTGGCTTGCAGAAAACAAAAATGTTTCCATGTTTAGAAGGTTAAAGCTTGTCACTGTACCACTAACTTCTTTACTTTGAAAAGTCACCATCCAAATTTCAATGCTGTTCATGTGAAATTTTCAAACATAGATAGATAGATAGATAGATAGATAGATAGATAGATAGATTCACTATTTTTCTTCTTGTCAACACATCCCATGGTCAGACCCAAACCAACAGTGAATGTATCTACTAACACAACCCGGTCTCACGGGAAGGCGTATAAATACCACGCCATTACACGGACATTCTGCGTGTCATGAGTACTCATTTTTTCATTTTCATGTAAAATTGACCACGCAAATGTTCGCAGTTAGGCTTAGGCAAGAAAACCACTTAGTTAGGGTAAGGGAAAACATCATTGTCGGGCTTAAAATAAGTAAGTAAAACACGTACGGAAATAACTACGGGAAACATGTCACGAACCTCAACAAAAAACGTGACAATTGTCACTTGACAGACGTACAATACAAATGTATTTTACGGGATATATATAGACACATTTCAGTGCATTACGTTTCGTAAGTATAGTTAGGAACGGTGTATGAAAACAGCCCGTTTCTTCCCCTATCCTTCTTTGCTAAAACCTACAATGATCAGCTGATTACTGAGCATTTTAAAAAATATGAAACTATGATATTAGTGACACTTTGGGCTTAGAGCTGAGGAACCACAGAGGGGATGGTGTTAAAGACCAATAATGAAACTATAGAATAATGTCAGCCTTATCCTTTAATGTTGTGAGCTTCAGCTACATGCACAAGTCCTGTGTTCAGTGATAATCAGACTGCCACAAATTAAGAGCTACACAGTGGCACATTAATGCATGTGAGTAAATAAATACATGATGACAGAAAAAAGGATGTTAAGTGTAAAAAGACACCAGACGGACTGAGTGGAGAAGAGTTAGATAGTGTAATGGGTGAAATGAAAGTCTCTCAAAATGTTGGTGCATCATATCCAGTGTAGACGACACTTGAGAGCGTGTTTCTTTGTGTGTGTGTGCGTGAATTCATATGTGTATGTGTATGTAAGTGTGTGTCTGCACTGTTTCTGCAGGTGCTGGCCATATTGAGAACGAGAAGACAAAAGGCGAAGTTGAGGCGACAGGTACTTGGCAGCTCACAACCAGAGTAATGCTGCTTAAATAGCCCTCTCTCCCACACGCATGGACACACTTTCAAGAGCCAGACGACACACACACACACATACACACACACACACACACACACACTCAAACACACACACAAACACAAACATACATACCGTTGTGCACAGAAACATATCTTAGCGTGTATGTATAGTTAAATAGAAGCATGAAAACATACAAAAAACACACATGTAGGGATACATGGAAAGAGACTCGCACACAAATACAAAAAGTTGCTGTTTACACGCACACACACACACACCACCTCCACACAGATGGGAATCACAGATATACAGTATAGTTATATAAGTCTGAAACATGTCCGCTAATGTATGTGGCTGTGACCAGTCCAGTCGCACAGCAGTTTGTCAAATATTCACAAAATTGAATGTATTGATTCGTGTACATAGACAAAAATCTGACATTTTTTTCGTGATGGTCAGCATGAGATCAATTCGTATGTAATCCACGTAATTTTGAACTGGGAAGTATAAAGAGCGGCGAATGCCACGTAGGGAGGAGGTCGGGGTGGATAGTTGGGACATTTGTAGGAAAACGCACAAAAAATACGTTGTTGAAAGTCGTGCTGAGCGTCATGCGAAAAAGGGAAATTCGTGTCTATGAACACGGATCGAATAGATACAATTTTGTGACTATTTCACAAACTGCCATGAGACTGTGTTGCTGTGACAGAGCGAGCACTGTATTACCCTGTATTATTGTTGCTCTTTCTCTTTCTCACACACACACACGCACACACACAAACAAACCCAAAAAATGTGAATATGCCCTCACATACTTACTCCTGCACATGTAACGCTCACACTTTCTCTCTCTTAAGCATGTGTTCCAACACGAATACACAAATACACTTTCACACCATTATTACACACACACTCTGTCTGACTTTCTTTCACAAACACACACACACATGCACAGAGCAGCAGTGTGGATGCAAATAGGAGGAAACAGACAAATTATCTGTCTCTCCTGGAATGCCTTGATGGAGAAGAGCGTCGGCCAAATGCTGCGACTGGAGACTGTTAAAGAATTCGTACCACCCGTGTTTTCTCTCTGCCCTCGCTCTCGAGGAGGGGGCTCGACATGCTAACGTTCTGAATGAAAACAGCTTGTGTGTGTGAAACTTGGATGTGGTGGAGCCTGGGCTCATTTTTCTCTATATGCTGACTATGATAAATAGACCAGTCAACCGTTGCCCAGCAGAGTGTAACAGACAGACACGGCGGTGAAGTGGCATAAGTAATTATCTGTAACATTTTCATATAAATAAATGTCTGTTTGGCTACTCTGCGTTTCCGAATTCAACGGTGATTTACAGCACACTGATTGATTAACAGCTTGTGTTTGACAAGACACCACAGCAGGAAGAGCAGAGCACTAAAGGTGTCACCAAGAAAATACTGCGTATGGAACAGTTAGATTTTATTTCTGTCGTGCCAAACATTTGGTCCATCCCACATGAGATTACAAGACACAGCTATTTATCGAAAATACATACATACAAACCAAAAAGAAAATTACAAATTTCAAATGAACTGTACGTTGAAAAAGCTGCTTCAAGCCTAAAGTTTATCCTGATAGTTCTGATTTTTTTGTTTCATCTCTCCACCTTTCTCCAAATAACTAATTAAATGTTTCATATGTGAACAGCCGACTCAGTCTTTGTGCATCATCCATATTTACAAAATCAGTTTCTGTTTTTATTCACTAAACAAAGTATTGTGCAGTTCCCAATGAAATAAAATCAAATGAATTTTCTTTATAATTGAAATGGCACATTGAGCAAATCTGCTGTGCTTCTTCCAGACCACACAATAGACTGTATATAAAGCTGGACGACACGTCTTTACTTCCTCCCACTGTACACTATACGGGAGGTGCCATCTTGAGATTTTGACGTAGAATGGTTCATAGCATCAAATAACTAATTAAACCAAACTTATCAGAAAAATGAAAACTTGAATATACATCAGCATACATCAGCGTCATAAGAACTACCTAAAAGGACAGAAACCAACCTTGGGAAAAATGTATTTGACATGTACATTGACTTTTTAGTTTGGCCCATGTCCCATCTGCTAACATTGAGGGGGCAGAGTTTATGACCTACACTGCAGCCAGCCACCAGGAGGGCAATCGAGATATTTTGGCTTCACTTTTGGGGAGCTGTCATGTCAAAATAACTTTTCTTATTCTCATTCACAGCACCACCGCGCTACGTCTCTCTCTTTTCTGCTGCTCGCCCTCTCAGCTCGCTCGCTCGATCCCTCTCTCTTTTTCTCTCTGTCTTTTTTTAAATGAGTCAGGAGGCCGACAGCAGAGCCTAACTTTACTTTTAATGTCATCAAACGAAGAGAAATGCTCTCCCCTCGTTCTAAAATGGTCCTAAATCAATACTAGAGTACTTCCTTATTTTATGAATGAAGTGGTACAGTTGAAGCAGCGACGCCGTGTGTGTGTGTGTGTGTGTGTGTGTGTGTGTGTGTGTGTGTGTGTGTGTGTGTGTGTGTTTGACCAATCAGCGACGGTCATCCCTGCAAACTCCACTTGAAAGTTCTGGTACTTTCCAAAAGTACTACCCCCGGACCAGGGCCTTTTGGGGGGGGTAAAAGGTCCCAGAAAATGTCCTCAGAACTTAATTTAGACCCTGGTGCCCGCAGTCAAACTGCAAAGAGTTCCTCAATAGGTTCTTAGTTCCGGGGGAAAGTTCCTGCGGGCGAAACGGGGCTTTAGAAAACCTGCATGGAAGCTTCTGACAAAGTTTAGTTGATTCTCTGTTCATTTTGTTGCAGTAGATTTTTTTCCCATTCAAAAGTAACGTCTGGGTATCAGATGTCATGATCTGTTTCCTCTTACCCATAAAATGTTACCTTAACTTGGTCATTTCCTGTACTTGCTTCAGGTTACATTCTCACTTCTGTCAACTGACACTGGACTCACATTTTCAGGCAAATATGATGCAGAGGTTTTTCATTTGGCCAGATGTGCCAAAGTTTGAATAAACTGCTGGAAATGTGGCTGATGGTGTGAATGTGTTTTGTGTCTACTTGGACCTCAAAGCTCAGAGGTGAAAATAATAAATAATCTGTTCCCTTTCAGCTGCTACCCTGACAAAATAATCACTTTCACACAGTTATTTATACAGTATTAATATAGTATATAATAGCACTTACAGATACTGTATGCATGTCTTGACTTTAAAACTGAAGCTTTATCATGACCTTTGACACCAAAAATTAACTGCCCTTTGCTGGGCAATTCCTCCAGTAGAACACTACCTTCTCTGTGTTGTGACAAAAAACTCATATCCTAATATTCATCTTTTTCTTGACATTTTTAGAAAAGTGAAGAATTAGTTTTGGCCGCATTGAGCCGAAGTGCACAGGTGGTCAAAATGTTTTACATCTTTTTTTCTTTCTTTTAAAAGAGGGACTTCTGGCAACTGGAGGTGCATATGAGGGGAGTTGCGCTGATTGATGAGCAGTGATATCTCTTCTTTTCAACACCTGGTAATGATAATGGTTCACAGAGTGAGGCTGTGTGTGTGCGTGTGTGTGTGTGTGTGTGTGTGTGTGTGTGTGTGTGTGTGTGTGTGTGTGTGTGTGTGTGTTTGCTTGTACATCTATCTTTGTGGGGACCAATTTGAGATTTAGACCTTCAGAGTGAGGACATTTTTGGAAAGTGAGGACATTTTGGCCGGTCCTCACCTTCAGACAGACCTTCAAAGACCTGTTTGAGGGTCCAGACTTGGTTTTAAGGTTCAGGTTAGAATTAGGTTTAGGTTAGGGTCAGGGTAAGTGTTGGGGTCAGGCATTTAATTGTGATGTTAAGGTAAGGGGCTAGGGAATGCATTATGTCAATGAGTGTCCTCACAAAGATAGAAGTACACGGCTGTGTGTGTGTGTGTGTGTGTGTGTGTGTGTGTGTGTGTGTGTGTGTGTGTGTGTGTGTGTGTGTGTTTGTGTGTGCGTGTATCTCTAGTGTCTATCAGGCTCTGTGTGTGGCCATGAAAGCATGTATGAGAGGGTGAGAGTGAAGAAGACAGAGAGGTGAAAGAGAGAGTGTCATCCCATCCTCCAGTGATAGTGAGGTGATCTGTTTATGGTTAAAGTTTAGTTTTTGGCTCATAAAACATAAAAAGCAGTGGTGGAAAAGGGAGCATGATATCCTTTGTTTACTGTAAGTGAAATAAAGTAGATTTTAAAATACATTGTATGTAAAAGTCCTGCAAATTGCACTTGCAACATGAGCGTACGCATCTAAACTAAAAGTGCTTAAAATATAGAAGAGGAGAGTTTGAACTAAAAGTGCTTAAAATATAGAAGAGGAGAGTTTGGTCTCACTGTCGGGAGAAAGTCCTGTGTTACTGTTGATGTTATATATTTTACTTTTTAAGCCACTCTGTGGATGGTCTGTCACTCAGTCTGTCGGTCCACCACTTTCGGTCAAGACTGAAATATCTCAACAACTATTTGATGGATTGACATGAAATTTTGCACAGACATTCGTGATCCCCAGAAGATGAATCCTGCTGACTTTAGTAATCCTCTGACTTTTCCTTTAGCGCCACCATGAAGTTGACATTTGAGGCTTTGGGTGAAATGTTTCAACAACTGTTGGATGGATTGTCATGAAATTTGGCTCAATCGTTCATGTTCCCCTCTGGATGAATTGTAATAACTTTGGCGATCCTTTTACTTTTCATCGGGTCAAAGTTTCAGTTTGTCCGATACTTTGGTTTATGAGCAAATGCCTGCAAAACTGATGACATTCCCATCAGCCTCAGCTGTAGGCTACTTTGTGTTTAGTGCTTATTAGCTAATGTTAGCATGCTAACATGCTAACCTAAGATGGTGAAGATGGTTGCATGTTATTTTTTTAGCATATAGCTCGAAGCACAGCTGTGCCTAAGAACAGCCTCAGCCACAGAGCTGCTAGCATGGCTGTATACACCATAGAAAAGTATACAAAACGGTATTGTAAGTTTCATACATCCCATCATTAGTCAGTAGTGATTTTCTAAAAATCCCAGAATTCTACTCTGGATAAAACTTCACTCTCTGCGACAATATTTTGATTACAGTCGACTAAGTTATACAGGGTTCCTATGTTGTATGTAAATAGTAATTTCCAGGTCTGGATAAGTATGGAAAATAGTAAAGAGAGTATGGACAAATATTTGTTTCCAGACTATTGCTCCTATTCTGTTGTCTAAAATATAAAATTCTGAATTTCTAAAAAATAAACAAGCAGATTGTTTTTCATGGCTTTTGGAGCAAAATGTTTGCCACTGTGTGAGTGAGTGCGAGCCAGAGCGAGCTTGATGCTGTCACAAGCCAGGCAAGAAGTAGGCTATAGCGTACGACTGAATGCACACTTCTATACGCAGAGCTGCCTCTACGCCTGTACATCACAGCCTGCAAAAGGGATGCAAGATGTTTGACAGTGGAACGCCGTCCAACTTTCTGCATAGGACTGCGGACTGAACAGCCACAATGGGTAAATGCAAGTTTTCCAAGGGCTGGCTTGACAATCCCAAATATAAAGCCTGGTTGGCTAAGGATTCCAAATGGGAAAAGAAAACTAGATGCAAACCTTATGTAAAAATGTTTGACAACCCCATGTGCGAGGCCAAAACCGCTGTAGTCTTGTCACAGCATCCTCTGCACCCAGCGTCACAAAGTCAAATATGGTCTGAAAAATCTATTTCTATATATTGAAATGGAAAATGTGTAGGAACCCTGGTTATAGTAGCATAGACTGTATATAAGAAGCGGACGTAGTCACCGTGACATCACCCATTGGTTTGTGGACTGCCGTTTTGAAGCCTCAAGTTTGGCATTTTGGCCGAAAGCTGAATAAGACATTTTTAGGCACCCACAGGGGTTATAATTAACTTTTTTCATGAACTGAAAACACACTATGAAAGGGTTAAAGTTGTAAGACAAAGACACAAACAACTCCCAGACCGGACCAGTATCCACGCCCTACAGCATACCCTGCTTTATGGTCTATTTGACTCTAAATGGGACCATAATTTACTAAATGAACATTGTGCTGTATTGAAGAAGACTTGAAACTAGCAATTGAGACCATAAACTCATGTTTACAATGTTTACTGAGGTAATAAATCAAGTGAGAAGTAGGCTCATTTTCTCATAGACTTCTATACTACAATCAGACTTCTTTTTGCAACCAGAGGAGTCGACCCCTGCTGGCCTGTTAGAAAGAATGCACATTTAAAGGGGAACACTATCTAAACAAGGCAAAAGTGAGCATGGCTCACATACCCCCGCTCACTGCTTGACCCCTACTAAAGTAGGGCCAAAGGTTTTGCCCTTTTGGAACTAATGGAATTAGTCTATTCAGCACAATCTAGCTTGTTATTAGCTCACGCGTGAAAGTGAAATAGTTTTCGAGTTCTACTCCGGAAATTAAATTGAAGTAGAAAAAAATCACAGTTTTAAATTGAAGTCGAAAAATTCACAGTTTTTGGCCAAAATGGCCAAAATTTGGGGCACCCTGGACTTCTAACCCTCAAAAGGCACAACTAGATCACACTGTCAACCATCATACCAAATTTAAAGTTCCTAAGTTAAATAGTTTTTGAGTTCTACTCCGGAAACAAAATTGAAGTCGAAGGACGGAAGGATGGACACGCGAAGCGCTATAAACCCCCGACTACGTTGTCAAGGGGAATTAAGAATTCCAATATGTTATTTCTATGGCCTATTGAAGTTCAATCAATATTTGTGAACATGAGCTACTCTCTCTCAAAGCCCAGAAATCAGAGAAGTCTCAACCTTGTGATGTCTGATCCATTGACAATGAATAGGAGACTGATTTTATGGACCCACAGAATGTTTTCTTTTTTATACCCAATTTGCTTTATTCTATTGTAGTGTTGTCAGTTGTGAAACAAAAAATGTTCCCATATACGCCGGACATTCCACTGGGTGCTTTCAGTGTCATCTAGAACATCTCTCCCAATTCATTGTCTATGGAGCAGTTTTGCACTGTATGCCAAATGACATCACAAGTTTGAGTTTTAGCACTCTAGTTTTTCGATTAATTGTTGATATTTACTAATATTTTTGGGCTGTTTTAGGCCATAGGAATAACATGTATGAATTTTGAAAATAGGTGTAGTTCCGCCTCAAGGCACTTCCGCATTGGCTTCACTTTTCAGACTCAAAGGTTGCCGGTGACAAGAGATGATGCAGCTAAAGAAAGTAACGAGTTTAGTATGAAACTAACTAGTTAGCAGTTTTGTTGACTTACCACTCAAACTTAAAGGTACTGTTTGTAACTTCTTACACGTATAAATCGGGTCGGTGTCTCATGCACGCTCCCTTGTGGCTATGCTGTTCCAACACAAACTACATGGAAGCACCAAAACAGCAAAGTTATATCTAGTGAAGCCCGTCTTGCAAAACAGTGTCAACTCTTCCTGCTCGAGCCCCCCGACCGCGGTCAGAAGACACAGGGGAGACCGTAGCTTTGGTCTCCAGGGCCGGAGTCGATACTGCTCTGCTCCTCTGCCTGCCTGCTTGCCTTCACTCACACACCGCGCTCGTTCTCACTCGCTCCACCTCCACGTGCATGCGCGCACACTACACACTGCAGAAGACGGGAGTCTGAAGCAGGAAACACAGTATCAGCATTGATTCATGGAGAGACCCTCGTCTGGTCAGCTAACATTACTGCAAAGCAGGTGAAATATAGAGTGATATTTTGGTTTTAGCTGACCTGTGTCACCTCATTGTTTTGACCGATGCTCGTTCATGTCTATGTAGAGCGAGCACAAGCGCGAGAGACAGGACGCTGACTTTCGTTGACTTAACGGCCACATGTGTCGCTGTTAACCAGCAATTTCTGATTCTTAGTCCCTTCAAGTATTTGATGAAATGACATAAACTGATAAAAAAAAGAGAGGAGACATAGAAATCCATTGTCTCAGTGGTGGAGGAGAAATTCAAACCAGAAACACGAGGAAAAAGAATCAAGATGCAGCTGTTGACACTGCCATGGAAACAAGTCTCTTCCTCAAAGGTAACAACATACTGTGGCGTGCTTCTGCTCTTACACTCAACAAGTGAATAGAAGTGAATAGACCTACTGTATCTTAACACGAAACATGTACCCCTCAATCAAATGCTTTCCAGGCCGGGGTTTTTGCTGAAAAGAGAGCTATGTTTTCACAGCAGAACAGAAATTGTGGCTTTTTTTTTTGAGTGATTCCTGGAGTAGGAGGGCGAAGGAGCAGCAGCAGCGCGGCACTAACTCATGATAAAAAGTTGGAGGTTAAAATGGACCGAAAATGTACTCAGCTGCTCCTCTGCCAAGGCTCGGAGATGTTGAACTCTGAAGGAAAATACCCCCCTTCTGAGCTGTACATTTAGACTGTAACCTGGTCTGTGTGCTTTAAAAATCCACCCTGTTCAAGTGCACACACACACACACACACACACACACACTGAACAAACTTACTTAAAATCACATTTTTATGAAAAGGAAATGCATGTACAAGTTCACAGATAATATGCAAATAAAAAACATTTACACACATACTCACACAGATACACACCCACATGCATGCTGGGAAAGACATACACAGCTGTGAACGTAGGTGTCATACACGGCGTGCCAGATAAAACGGCTCTGTTTTTCTTTGAGCAGCTTTTGGCGCGGCCACATGATAAAATTCCTCCCTAACATCTGTCAAGGAAAACCACGACCGCATTTACTAAAAAGTTAAACACCGGTCAGCTCGGCCAAGCCAGATCTGATAGCAATAAAAACCAAACAGCGAAAGAGGTTTGGAAGGAGATGTGGTGAAAAACAAGGCGGGGCAGAAAGAAGGATCCAGAGGTTGCAGGGTAGATGGACACGTATGATGGGATTAATGTTGTCAGATTACAAAACTGCTAATCATCTGCTAAACTGCTGGGTTTAATTTAATGAAAAGGAATTAAACAAAACATCTTTCAAAACAATGTAGAAGTGTAAGAATTTTAATTTTAAGTTCATAATGTTCAAGGTGTCCTTCATGGTAAATGAACTTGCACTTACTGTATATAGCGCTTTTTTAGTCTTCCGACCAGTCAAAGAGCTTTACACTACATGTCAGAATTCACCCACTTCATTCACACACTGATGGCAGAGGCTGCCATGCAAGGTGCCAACCTGCCCATCAGGATCTAACCTAAATACTCATTCACACACCAATGGCACAGCCTTCGGGAGCAATTTGGGGTTTAGTATCTTGCTCAAGGATACTTCGACATGTGACCGGAGGAGCCGGGGATCGTACTGACGACTTACTGATTGGTTGACGACCTGCTCTACCTCTGAGCCACAGCCACCCCAAAGGCCCCCTTCACCTTGAATTTTATAGATACGGTGTTGTATCACTCTACCGTCTTGATGTCATGAACGTTTGCAAGTCGTTAACATGGTAATCTTTCTTAATTGACCCAACAATTTTTAAGTAATTGTGCATGCAATAACAACACCAGTCTTGCTTTTGACGCATCATTTCACGCCATGCAGTCTATACTGACTGCAATGTAAACTCATCTGTGTGAATATGCTACACTAAGAGATAGTGACGTAGAGTCAAAAGTAAGAAAGACTGCTTATGTTGGGCGGGCGGGAGGGAAGGTGGATGGGTCCAACAAACACAGGACTTTCAACCAGGAGACCGGTGTTCGAGACAGGAGTTTGTGTCCCAAATTGTTGTTGAGTTATTTTAAAATTACATTAGTGATGTTCGTGACGTGTTTTCCGAAGTTAAGTTACGTTGTTTACGTACGTATTCTACTTAGTTTACGTACTTATTTTAAGCCCAACCATGATGTTTTTCCTAAGCCAAACTATGTGGTTTTGTTGCCTAAACCGAACTGCGGTCATTACCGAAGTTTAGTTGCCTAAACATAACTGATAACAGATTCATGATAACGTGGCGTTAAATGACAGGCGAAAAACTGTTTCACACTCAAATGGGTTAAAAAAATGGATTGTGTACAGAAGGTAACCCGATTACCTATCCTAACAATCTATTCAAGGTCAATACCTAATCTTGACTATCCGAGGTCAATTGCTACCCTTAACCATTCAAGGTCGATGCCTAACCTTAACTATTCAAGGTCAATTCCTAACCTCAAACCATTCGAAGTCAATGCCTAATATTAACCATTCGAGGTTAATGCCTAACCTTAACCATTCAAGGTCAATGTGTAAAATTAACCATTCAAGGTCAATGCCTAACCTTAACTATTTGAGGTCAATGCCTAACCTTAACTATTTGAGGTCAGTGCCTAACATTAATTATTCAAGGTCAATGCCTAACCTGAACCATCTCGCGAGAGTTTTGCAACTTGAGGGTGACCTTCATGACCCTTAAAATGGCGTGCTGTATGCCTTCCCATGAGATCAGGTTTCTCATCTCTACATCCAGGATGGATTTGAATATAGCATTAGCCTCACCTAACTGGAACCTACCACCTGCTCAGCTAAGCTCAGGGTGAGCTAAACAGATACCGGGCATCACATTATACAAAATATTTAACAAAGCATTTATTTTATATATCCTGGTTCCTGCTGACATAACAGTACCTATGGGCGCACACCTGTGAGTGCACCAAATGTAACAGAATTTCATTTACTGCAAACTTCACCCCTCCTCCCACAGTTTAACAGTGCCCAGTCCCTCACTGCTGAGAGCACCTAATGATGCAAACCTGTTCTCACTATCAGTGATTTAGCAGCAGATAAACCACCAACAGACACATAAGGGGCCACTTTATTAGGCACACCTGTACAGTCTAATGCAATACAACTGTTCAAAAAAAAAGAATCATAGTCTACTTTTATGATGCCTTTATGTTCAGTTTTTTTTTTTTTTACACTGTCAGGGATTTTAGTTCTTACTTAGTAATTGTGTAATGGACAGCATTGTATTCAGAGGTGTATCTAATATTCTGTCCCCTTCATGTATGTAAATAGGAAGGATAAACAATTAGAAACACCCCTCAGAATATTGTAGTCCAGTACAACACCACCTTTAACTATGACTTCAATAACAATCATATAATTAAATTTACACATTTCCAACAATGTCGCCAAAAACTGAACATTATAAACCTCATAAATTTGTTATGGCATTAGTATTGGATTGAATTAGATTGTACAGGCGTACCTAATAAAGTGGCCACTGAGTATATGTGGTTGAGTGTGATTTTATCCAGATACAAGACACTTGAAATGAAAAGTTTAAATGGGGCCTTTGATCATTACACTTTAATCTTGCATCCCTTCATTGGCTTCCAGTAAAACACAGAGTTGATTTCAAAATACTAATTACATACAAGGCCTTGCATGACCTGGCCCCTGCATATATAGCAGAGCTACTCTGATCATCTGATGAAGGCCTTTTATCTGTTCCCGTTCCTATTTTATATTGCGAGGTGACCGAGTTTTTGTGGTTGTAGCTCCTAAACTTTGGAATAGCCTTCCCCATTCCATCAGATCTGCTGAATCTGTGGTTTGCTTTAAGCGGATGCTGAAAACTCATTTCTATATGTTAGTTTTTTTATAAATACACTCTGGTCGCCTTTAGTTTTGTTTATTTTGGTTGTGTGCTTTAAGACTTGTCTATGTATCATGCATATGTTTGCATGTATGTAGGTATATACTGTATGTATACTTATTTATATGTGTGTATTTTATCCTATATGAAGCACTTTGTAACTATGTGTTTTATAAAGTGCTATATAAATAAAATTATTATAGAAAATTATTATTGTCTTACAGTTAAAATGTAACTGTGACTACATAGATGATTATTCCACCCGTAGTTACTTGCTAACTTGAAAAATAATCTAATTACAGATAAAGTGGGAGAAAATATGTGACTATCAAACTGCAACGCTCCATAAAATTGGAGGAGGTGTTGGAAATTGGTGTGTGTGATGGAGAACACTAACCTTGGAGGTTGTTCAGGTCTGGAGCTCTCTGTGGGAACACAAGCCTTCCGGGTGTGTATGGCCCTCTCATGGGACACACACACACACACAAATGCTTTTGCAAGCCTTCCCGAAACATCATTGTTAAATCGAGTAATAGGGGCGACCATTAAAGTTGTGTTCAATGAAGTTAAGCCCTGTTAAACAAGCCTGCCTTTTCAGCGTTGAAGATGGAGGGCATATGTTTCTGATTACATCTGAGCGGGGAAACACAATAGCCCTCTTCAACCGGGTTCTTGATCCTGTTCACTTGGATTCAGCCTGACACTTTGCCACAATTCCCGGCCACAAACAGCGACAAGGAACCTGAAACCCGTAAACAATCCATGTTTCTGCTTTACTACAGATTTCTGGGAGAACCGCAGAGTTCACTACAACGTAATCTGATTATGGGCTCTGTGGGCCAAAGGCCGGGCGTGGACGGCCGTGGCACTGGGCCAATAGAACTACATTATGGGATAATATGGAGAGTCCGTTTCCATAATGTCCATTTTGAGAAGAAAAGTACTTTAAGTTCATTATTCATTGCCTCTAAAATCATTCATCCAAACTGTGACTTCAATATACAACTATACCGTTTTGGATTGACATTGTGGATTCAACTGTTGCTTCACTGGGTGCTGAGATTTACCAAGAAACAAAAGACACTATTGTTGAACTTTGTGATATATTACGCCTTCTTGAGATGTTTCTATTGGATTGCTGCTCTAATTAGCCAGATTAACTTGTTCTATGGCAGAGATCAGTTGCTGTTGTTGATGTGATACCTGGTGATGGAGGGAGACTGTCCTCCCAAGAAGAACAACAGCATCAGTTGTTTAAGCAAAACAAGCAGCCATAGGGATGAAATAGTGTGATGGTATAGAGCCACAAAGTCTGCACAGGAAGGAGGTCGAGGTGGATGGATGGACAAAGCGTTGATCTTCAACACAGGAGACCATTGTTCGCTTCCCGTTTTCTACCAACAGTCAATGTTACTTTCTTCTTACTGTGTTTACGATCATTCCCAAATTTTAACCTTAAAATTAAATTAACTTATATCAACCCAATGTTATTCTTCCGAACCTTAAAGGGACAGGTCCACATTTTGGGAAATATGCTTATTTGCTTTCTTGCAGAGAGTTAGATTCGATACCACTCACATGTCTGTATATTAAATATGAAACTACGGCCAACAGCTGGTTAGTTTAGCTTAGCACAAAGACAGGAAACAGAGGGAAACAGCTAGCCTGGCTCTGTCCAAAGTTGACAAAATCCACCTACCAGCATCTCTGAAGCTCCCTAATTAACGCATTATATCTTGTTTGTTAAATCCATACAAATCCAAAGTGTGTAAATGTTAAAATAAATACATGTTTTATGGGGAGATTATATGCCGGACTATTTCTTGGCCAGGAGAAGTAACTTCCTGGAGTCTTGCTAGGCAACCAATGCCCAACCAAGAAATACCTTTTGACAGAGCCAGGCTAACTTCTAGTCTTTGTGCTAAGTTGAGCTAACTGCATGATCATGGTAGCTTCATATTTACATACAGAAATGAGAGTGATATTGATATGCTCATCTAACTCTCAGCAAGAAAGCAAGAAAGCAAAAAAGCGTACTTCCCAAAATGTTGAACTAACCTATCACATAATTAGGTAGTTATTTCAACCCAAACCATGACATTTCTCCAACCCTAACCAAGCTGTTTTTGTTACTCAAAATAACCAAATCTTAACTATAGGGAGGAGAAAATGCTATTAGGTTATAATTTTATTAGAAGGACATGACAGTTAATATCTAAAAAACTGAGCTTCTTGTTAATTTAGAAAGCAATACCTGTCTTTCAAAAGGTTTTCTTAAGGCATACGTGCATATGATCTTTACAATAACAAGTATGTAAATGTTGAGTGAGAGCTAAGAATGCAAAACTGAAGACATGAGGTTTTTCCTCTATGAGCAGTAACATTATACCCAACAAGAGCCTAGCTTCCAAGCCATTGTGTTTCTCCTTAAACAATCCCATTCCGTGATAGAAGGAAAAAACATACAAGAGAGCATACCGTGAAGTCCATTTCCCAATTATGTTTCATTTCCTGTCGAACCAGCACACTTTTACACCGTCATAAATCATAGGAAATATCAGTCACCATAAATCATACATAGAGATTTAAATCAGCTGTTTGTATAATCCAGTGCCTGTATCTCAGATGGGCTAATGTGTGGAAATGTGTGATAATTAAAGCCAGGCGCTCTCTCTGTGGGGAATACTGTTTCCCAATGTCCATTTAAGAAAACTACCTCAATACCTCCTTCAACTTGTTACAACTCTGCTTTGAGGGCCGCAGTAGCAGTGATGAATAGTTTGACTTGATAGTGACTTCAGGATTTTCTGTGACCAGAACTTTGAAAGTTCTTTGAAGGATTTTGACAAAGATTGTTGAAACGTGCCCATGTTGATTTTTTACTTTGATTTTATATCTAAATATTTTGCAGCCTATCTTGCAGGTGTTTGCAACTTTCTGTTTTTGAGTACTTTTAACAAAACATTTTGGGTTTCTTATGACAGCAGTACATTTTTAGCCTCACTAGCAGCACAGCTGTTGGGACGGAAATGCCGGTCGGTCGATCCACCACTTTGGTCCAGATTGAAATATCTCAACAACCATTGCCATGAAATTTGGTTCAGATATTCATGTTCCTCTCAGGTTAAATTGTAATGACTTTTCATCTTTGTCTAATTTAGGGCTTTCTCAGCATTACTGATCTTACATCTAAGATTTTCATTGCCAATGACTGCTCTCTGTAATTGCTGTGCATATGACAAAGAACTTGATCTTGATCTAGTTCCACCATCAGGTCAAAATTGTAATTTGTCCAATATTTGGTTTATGACCAAATACGTGCAGAACTAATGACATTCTCTTCAGCCTCAGCTGAACTTTGTGCTAATTAGTAAATGTTAGCATGCTAAAATGCTAAACTTAGATGGTGAACATGGTAAACATTATACCTGCTTAGCATCAGTATGCTAGCATTGCCATTTTGAGTATATTATCTTGCTGATATTTGCATTTAGCTCAAATTTTTTGGGCCTGATCACCCCCAGATTGGCTCGGAAGTCCATCCTGGTCACTCCAATTTCAAATTGTAAATATTAAACATGTTCAAAATTTACGATGAGATATACTGTTGTGTGTGGGGAGCCCAAGGATAGCCGATGACACAGTCACGTAAGAAAGAACGATAGCCATTTGAGAACCAAGCTGACTGAAGCAGAAGTACAACTACTGCCGTCATGGCGGCCGTGGCTAATGCATGATTTATTGCAAAACTTGAAGCATAAAGTAATAGTAAGACAGACTCAGAAATGGGGGGCCAACTTGTTAATTTGTGGCAACAATGCAAGTGTTTATTTAACGTATCTCCATGACTTCATCCATCCATCCTTTGTGAATTTTCTGTACAAAGTAGTGCAAAAACTTCGCTAATTCTTCCTGCACATCGTCCGCCATGTTTGTTTACACTAAAGTCACGTTTGACCACGAGACATTTTGCGAGATTTATATATTTTTTTAGTCGGGACTCTTGTTGTTCATGAATGGAATCTGTTAGTGTGTGGTGAGCTGTTTTGACCAAATTGTTGCTCACCACACACTATAGGAACAACACTATTATGTGTGGGGTCTCTCACATTTTCAAAATCTGTTAAGATTTGACAAAATCCAGCCTTAAGTCTCACAGAGCAGTTGGCATGACTGTTCACTTTGTCATATAAAAGTACAACATATTACACATGAGAACTTGAAATGTATCAGTGATGGTGTATCTTTATGGCATATTTCATATCTATCTTTTGAAATATTTTTTTTTTTTAAAAACATACTAAAAGAAGCAATATGTTTACATGGACATTCATCCATGGGTTTGGCCTTGAATTTTTAAAATGGGTCTCAGGCTGAGAAAAAGATAACACTGTCTGTACTTCTTATCTCTAACTGGCATTTGTCGTACGCAGCTAAATTTAGGTCCGTCAAGTCTGAGTGAATGGGTTCCTTCCCGCATCTGAAAAGAATGAGCTGATTGTTAACCAACACACAAATCACAAGAGCTATAAATCACCGCCTTCGAACAAACATATTTATCCTTTGATTCAAAGCCACGATAAGCAAAATATAACGTTTTACATCTCTAGAATTGATCATGAAAACTGCTGCTGCACTATGACTTCATGTAGTTTTATATTATGTGTTAATGAGAAAAAAGGGGGCTCCGCAGCTGCTGCAGGACACATTACCTCCTGGACAGTTGCAACAAGTGCTTTCTAAACTCAACTTGTGTCCCGAGGACAAATGAGCTGCTATGGGATTAAAACACAACCTGAACAATGCTGATATTCCCAACTTCCTGTCTTCAAAGTCTGTCTAAATACATCTATCCAGACACTTCCTCAAAGGGTCTGCAGTTTGTAATTTTTAATCCAAGATTCCTGCTTTGGAACTAGCAGCTAAATTCTTGTTTAAGTCCAGTCCTGCTCAGCCTCTCCCCACCTTCGCCTTGTCAGTTCAGGTTTTGAGAGAGGGGGTAATACCACTGGCATGCCTCAGCTTTGATTAAAGGAAATGCTTACATCACTCATTCTCCAAGAGAAACAAGCCATTCGTTCGACGCAGATGGCTCCATCCAATGGTTGAGGAGCTTTGCAAGGGGCAGGCAGACAGGTGCGCTCGCTGCTGACTGTATGAAACACAGACAGAGGAGTGTTGCTGCCTTTTTATGTGTGACATAGCAACAATAAAGTTGTCTCTACAGCTTTACAGATAGTCAGGTTCTTTCCTAAAACCCTGTGCTCCTACTAATAGCTTGACCTGCAGGTCGGGGTCCAAAACAGGCTGGGAAGTTGTGTCTGTTGGGTCCTGACTTTAGGAGTCTGATGGTGTGTTTAAAACAGACTGTGTCCTGAGAAAAATTACATTTACTTGCATTACATTTGGTTTCTAGGCTGTAAAATGTTTTAAAAAAAAAAAAAAGCCAAAGGGGCCTGTCTAAAGAGTTACAGTCCTCTACCTTGGAATGACACTGTGCATCATTTTAATACAAAAAACATACATAAGAATTAGGGCTGTCAAAGTTAATGCGATAATAACACGTTACTGTAAAATTTGTTTTAATGGCACTAATTTCTTTAACTCATTAATGCAACTTGCTCTTTAAAATCCGACGGGTATCTCAGAGGTTGTAGCAGGCTCAGTTTTAAAGCTAGAAGATACTGCTATCATATGAAACTAGAAAACCTAAGGAATCCATTGGTACCAACCATGGCATGCCCAAAGTCTCCCCTTTACAGACATGCAAACTTTATGATAATCACATGCAGTTTGGGGCAAGTCATAGTCAAGTCAGCACACTGACACAGTGACAACTGTTGTTGACTGTTGGGCTTCAGTTTGCCATGTTATGATTTGAGCACATTTTTTATACTAAATACAGTGCCTGTGAGGGTTTCTGGACAATATTTGTCATTGTTCTGTGTTGTTAATTGATTCCAATAATAAAAAATATGCATACATTTGCATAAAGCAGCATATTTGTCCACTCCCATGTTGATGAGAGTATTAAATACTTGACAAATCTCCCTTTAAGGTACATTTTGAACAGAGAAAAAATTTGATTAATTTGTGATTAATTACGATTAACTATGGACAATCATGTGATTAATCGCAATTAAATATTTTAATCAATTGACAGCCCTAATAAGAATCATATGTACACAGTAGTTCTGCAAGAGAGATGCCTATAATGCCTTAAGTGAGACACACTCCTTTTGAATTGAGGTTGAATAGAGCTTCATAGATGTCTACAACATCACATAACATAATTTTTAGGTTATCGTCCAAATAAGGTACAAACAGTTGCCTAGTGCAGCTTTACTTTAAAGTGATACTTGGTGGTAGTTATAGCTTCTCTGTGACACCGGTGCTGTTACTGAGAGTTCAAGGACAACAGGAAACACCTGATGTTGCTGATGGTTAGAAAACATGGATACATAACCTTCTTTTGTAAAAGGAATAAACTGGAAAGCAACAGGTTACAAACAGTTGTTTCTTTGTTATTTTATCAGTGATAGAAATCTACATTTTTAGTAATTGTTTGGTTTAAGACAGCTGAATCGTTCTGTGTAGGCGACGTGAGATTGTTACCCTTGAAATTCATTAGGAAACTGTTTATTGATGATGTTAAGAAATTACATTTAATTTTTCCCATGTATTTTTGTGTGCATATCACATATTGTGTGCTAACAGGCAGTGTTTTGTGTGTGTGTTTTTTTTTGTTTTCTTCTAGGTGCCACTACTGTACTGTCTGCATACACTTGATCGCATTCCTAGTGTATGTTTGCTGCATTTAAAAGTGTGTTGACTGGAATACTACCGTTTTTTATTATTATTTATATGGACAGCATTTTTGCACTAATTTTAGAACTGCTGTGTCCTCTCTCTATCTCATTTCTCTTGCTCATTTCTTGGTCTTAATTTATATTAGAGCGCTCTGATTGGCTCGCAGGCATGCCACTCAAACAGTTACGTACTTAATAGAGACAGAGCACAATTAAGTCCCGCCCACACCGGAGGGGATAACAATTCATTGTTCTCCATTGACTTTGTATTGCGTGAAGGTACCTCCTTGTCAATTCCGTGTTCCAACAACAGAAACAAGCCTAAAAGTTGTTGTGTGGTGGGATGTATGCAACTTGTGTTATAGTGGAATGTAGATAAATCAGAAAGCTATGCAATATTATGTTTGCAAGTGCTTTAGCTACTAACAGTGGCTTGCTAGCACATAGCTAACATTAGCTTGCTAACAGCTAACTTCATAATCTTCATCATCATTTTAGTTATCAACTGCACCCCTGGTAGACATAGGGTGCTAAAATAACATGCAATAACATGCCGAAATCTAATGTTTTAGCTAGCTACGGGTATTCTGCGTTTCAGCCCTTTGTATGCATATTGTGGTACATTGCGCTCTGTAAACAGGACACATGATTGAAGATTCAACCACTTCTTCAGGCCAATGAAAGAGAAAACTAATCTACATGCCTACTAACAAGCTAGACATGATCATGCATGAAGATTAAGACCAAAAACACTGTATTTTGGTTTTGGGAGAACATACTGTAAGCATATAAATGGACAGAAGACAAGTGCAATATGCTGCAGGAGTTGTTTGAAACGTTTCTATAAACACTGTGGGGGCATTCAAGCTGACCACCGTGCTCATGGAGGACGAACTACAAAGTTCGAGCCTACAGGGAATGGGTGTGTTTGATTCAGATCCTGGGTAATGATCACATTAACTGATATAGAAAACATGATATATATCCTGGTTCCTGGATGCAATTAATTAGCAGACAGTAATTGAGAAATAAATGTGCTTTTTAATACCTGTTCTCATAACTAATTTTCATCACCCAACTTCTTAGACCTTCTTGTAACTTTCAACCAAACTAGCAGCAGTTAGTGAAGCCGACCACCAAAATACTTTAAACCAAACCCAGTCATTCATGGGTTAAATTGTGATTTCTCATCTGAAAATCTTGTGAATTCCTTCTTTAGTTTAGTCTACAGGGTCTGGGGGGCAGAGGTTCAGACTGATAGGAGTTTGGAACTCAGTCAATTAGACATTTTTTATTGAAGAGTAGTTTATGCAACTTTCCCACATTTGGAGCAGGTCAGATTAGCACTTCATCACTGGCCTGTATTTATATATCAGAAATTCTTTACATGCTTCATACAAAAGTCTTGGATAAGACACACAAATTACCCTTCATTGTGCATCTGAATGGGCAAAGGCACAATGGCAGATAAGTGCTGAAAAAAGGGCATTTGGGAGTATAATTCACTAATGTTTCAATAGCATTTTCTGTTACACGCAAACTTTTTACACCAATCAGAACATAGATACAAATCTGAAGAGAGAAAACAAAAGCAGTAAAAATAAGTTGAATATGAGGACAGAACTTTAATCCAAAAGTGTGTCTGGTTGTTTTTTGGCTTCTCTCGGATGAATCTTGCTCATCGCCATCAACATCAACATCACACACAAGTTTTAGTGAGTGGGTGTTAAAGAGCATCACTTCCATGAGTTTATCTTTCTCTGTTTAGTCTTTAACAGTGTGTAACAGTCTTTGGAATGCAGTTTGATAGTCCACTTGAGTGTGAAGACTAATGTCTGTTGCATAGCAGTGAGTTTGGTCACAATCAGCTGAAATAAGCGCTGTTTTGCTCCGTGTTGATCTTCCCATATAAGGTTTGATCAAACGTATCTTTCTTCACTCAAAGTGAGAGGCAAGAACTGTCTTTCTTTCTCTGTCTTGTTCTTTGTCCCACCTTTCTTTGCTACCTGCAGCCACACGACTCCACCACCATGTCCTCATACTGTTTATAGACGACGTTATTGGCAGAGTCGATGTAGAGTATGCTGATTGGGCTGAGTCGCGTCGGGACGCAGCAGGTGGGCGGCGTCGACTCCGGGTCCATTGAGTTCATCAGCGTCTGTATGATGGCGTGGTTGGTTGGCTCCAGGTGCGAGCGGATGGGGAAGTCGCAGACGCCGTCGCAGTGAAAAGCCTCGTACTCCAGCGGCGCGATGATCCAGTCGTCCCAGCCCATCTCTTTGAAGTTCACATGGAGTCGTCTCCGGTGACACCGCGGCCTTGTCTGCATCTTCACCACTTGATGTTGGGGGAGGGTCTGTGGCGGCGGCTGCTGCTGCTGCTGCAGTGGTTTTTTAGCCGCCCTTGCAGCAGGAGCTCGGCGCATTCGCCGCTGGGTGAACAGGTATTCGTAGACGGTTTTGTTGTCATGGCCTGACCGCGCTTTGATCTCGTTGTAGAAAAGGTCGCGTTTCTTGCTTTTGCCAAACGCCAGGAGGAATGCCTTTTCCTTGTTGGTCCTGCCGGGTCGGGCGAACCCCAGAGTGCGCAGGTCCACGGGGCGACCGCCTCTATGCTCCAGGGCCTCCAGTTCAAAGCACAGCTGCTGGGAGTGCTGGTTCTGCTGGTTTTTGAACCCCTTGAAGATTTTCCATATGTCAAACACTTCCCATTTGCTGCCGAATCCGCCTCCGCCAAGCAGATCCTCCATGGTCTTCGTCTGGAGCAGAACAGCCTGTTGTTTACCTGAAGCGCAGGTGTACAGCTTCAGGCACGGGGACGAGATTCCTCCACCCCCTCCGTCAGCGGCTGTGGATCCCATTGAGGCCCTGCGGGGGTCAGACAGGCGCTTCCTCAGGATGCGTAGTTCGGCCCCCAGGAGCCCGTCTCGTTCCAGAGAGCTGACGTTGAAGTGATACCTCTGCCGTCTCAGCTGGGGCCCACGCTCATCTGTGAGGGAGGACAGAGAAAGACAAATACACAGAAATATGAGTTCCAACTGACCGAAAGGCAAATACACAGACACGGAAGTGGACAAATTATTTGTACGCACATGAAAAGTGCAGGTGCAAAGATAACCGGGATGAAAGAAGGGATAAACAGATGTAAATACACACAAGCATGCACGTATAGCTGCACAAACATATGCACATGCATTAAAACATACAAACACTAATAGATCTGCAAAGGTCAGTCGGCGATCGATCAAATTAATCAGCAACTTTTTACTTTTCAAGCAAAACTTTGCAAAACATTTGCTGGGTCCAGAGGATTACAAGCTTTTCTTTGTCATACATGATAGTAAACTGAATATGTTTTGGTTTTGGCCTGTTGGACATTTGAAAACATCACCTTGGGCTGTGGTAAATGCGGTAGTTAGTTGCAGCCCTAATGCACACACATGCCACAAGCAGAAAAACATAGTCAAGGGCAAGAATAACAAAAATATTTACACATTTCCTTACAGCATGCTAATAATCGTCTTCTGCAGGTAGGTGCAAAAACATCAGGAGGAATGAACTGAATGGTGTGGTGTGTAATGTTTTCTTTTGTTGTCAGTGAGGGAAACCAGTGAACTTCCATGTCTAAATGGAATCCAGAAATCCACTAAAGTACACACACACACACACACACACACACACACAGACACACACACACACACACACACAGCAGCAGTAGATCTCTCCACTCTGCTCACTTCTTCTCACGTCATTCCCCCTCCTTCCTATCCAGGACTTAAGCATGCATTGAAAAGTACATTAGAACCAGACAGGGAGACCACATCGGACTGTAAACAGGCCTGTTATTATGGACCTGCAGCTATTTAACTGCCGATAGACAGTTAACCAGCATCTGCTTTAGAGGAAACAAACCATCGACAAAACACACACACACGCATCCTGGCACTTCTCTGTGGAAGATCTGATTAAAGCTCAAACTGAGAGTCACGTACTTTTAAAACAGAAGGGATGAAAGTGTTGCAAGATGTAAGTTTAGATGATCTATCGGGTGTGGCCTTTATTATCACCTCAGTCTGTGTTTTAAAACTGAAGTAATTAAGTAATCAGTATGTGCACTCAGTTACCAGCTTATTATCAAATACAACAGTCCTGCAATAAATCCTACCTTCATGAAGATTAATAATTTACATTAACATTAACTCATTTGGCAGATGCTTTTGTCAAAAGTGACGTGCAAATGAGGTACAATCCAAGCTACAGTAGATAAAGGAGAAGCCTTGCCTCAACACCTGACACAAGTGCCACAAGGCTTGCAGGTGCATGAAGTAACGCATACTGTAAGTGCCTAGCATGACTTTTTTCCTTTTTTATAAAAAAAGAGCGAGAGGAGAATCAGGAGATAAAGAGAGAAAGAGCATATTAGGTAAGTAAGTACTCTCGGAACAGGTAAATCTTAAGGCCCTGACACACCAAGTCGACGGTCGGCCGTTTGACAGTTTGGGTCCGTAGGTGAGCATCTGTCGGTCTGGTTATTTTGGTGTGTCCCGCATCGTTGGCTCTGGTCTGCCCGTGTCGGTGGCTTTTCGGCCGATTTAGCATGTTGAATTGCCGGCAGCGCCCATCGGTAAGAGAAATCACTCTTGGCGTCCTCAGACATGAGGAAAGCAAGCCAACGAGTAAAGTCAAGAGGAAAAACACAGAGGACTCTTCTCATTTTTCATCTTCATCTCAATAGATCATTCCATTACATGAATATTTTCACAACGACATGGCCATTTGGAATGAAGCTAAGTGGTGAGCGAGAGTGGTGTGAAAATGGTCAGCAGACACCACTTTATTTCATGTATGTATCATACCAATGGTTTGTATATCCGCAGTACCTGGTCTTCCAGTTTCCCTTTCTGAATGATGAATACAGACTACCGCGATCTGTTGGTAGGGAGTTATTTCATCTCACGCAGGCGCAGAGCGTATGTGCTAACTGGCTGTTGGCTGTAGTCTTTGCGGTGTGTTCGAGTGCAGCTTTTTGGCCAAGACAAAGGCGACGTGAGGCGACGCAACTGGTGGCCTTCGTCGCCGCTAGTTCTTTGATGTCCAGTTGGTATGTAGATAGAATTGGTAGGCAGAGCAATTCATTAAGACAGAAAGGCATTCTGCTGACTGAATCGAGTTTGTAACTTGTTCCACCGACACACAGGAGAAGAGATTTGATTGGGATTTCCTGCCTCGCAGTGATTGGACTGGACTTGATAGGACTCGTCCATTTGCAGATCATAGTAAACAAGAGGGCTCATAAACCTGAGTGAAGGACTTGAGGTGGGTGAGTGCCAAGCTAGTGGCTCAATAGCAAAACATTAGTGACTTGAACTTAATGCAAGAAGCAACAAGGAGCCAGTGTAGAGTAATGAAAAGTGGAGTGACATGAGCTGTATTTGGTTGCTTGAAGATCAGACCTGATGCCGCAATTTTGGACCATTTACAGAGGTTTTACTGTGCATGCTGTCATCCCTGCCGGAAGGATGTTACAGTAGTCAAGGTGAGAGATGACCAGTGGCTGTACAAGGAGTTGAGCGGTGTACTCAGATGGCCAGATAGGACCTGATCTTTGTAATGTTATACTGTATGAAGGGACAGGTCCAAGTAACAGATGCAACAAGCTCAGTGAAAGTTAGTTGGTCGTCAATCACGATGCCCAGATTTTGAGCAGATTTGTTGGTAACTTGTGAGCTATATGTGGTGCTGAACAGAAGGACGGGATGTTTAGTCTTCGAGAAATTGAGTTGAAGGTGGTGGTCCATCATCCATTTTGAGACATCATTGAGGCAGGCTGAGATCCGTACTGAGACAGTTGGGTCGTCTAGACAGATAGAGCTGGGTATCATCAGCATAGCAGTGGTAAGAAAAACCATGTGAGTGGATAATCACACCAAGGGATTTGGCATCTAGCCTGATCCTGTCAGATGGTTTGTTTACACAGAACCATCTGAGAAGCCTCTGGAAACTGTTTGAAAAAGGGCATTCACTTTCAAAAAATACTTGGCAGGTGATAGGATGAACTATCTGTCAATCAAACTAACAAAAGCAAAACATCTTCTTCAGTGCTGTTCTTTGCTCTTCTTTCAATGAAGATATACTCTCCAGTTCTGATATCACTGACGCTATTGCAGTGTGTACGCTCACCGCTTCAGGAGCCGCTATTGTTCTTTAGTACCAAGAGTCACCTCTCTGCGTCCACGCCCGTAGCTGCAGTAGAAGCCTGACTAGATGGATTTTCGTGTGATACTAGATCCCGCGATTCTTGCGTGATCTCGTGACATGGCGTGAATCCAGCTGCCATGCAAGGTTAGGTGGCACCACCTCCCTTGGTGTGATTATCGACTCGCATGGTCACATGGTCATATTTTATGACGACATCGCCCTAAAAAAATACTTTAAAAAAAAATTCTCAATTTGAATGAAGTGATTCATCAGATTTAATAAGCCAGTCTTTTTTTTATTAAATCAACTTTCTTGAATGAATATAACTCATCAGTTTCGTTCGATTGTTGCTAGCCTGTCCCGTTAATACTGGTGCGTCCTTTGTGATCAGCGAGTGGGAGAGCAAACAGTTTTTTGACGGCATTGAAAATGTTCTTTTTGAAAGGCTAAAAGCCAGCAAATATGGACTGAAGCAGAATATTGCGTTAAATGAAAACATGTTGTGAATTTTGGAAATTATTAAATCTATCTTTTTTCAGTAACTGTTGACTTTTGAACTTAAATGCTCTGGAGTTATTGGAAATGTTTGGATCACACAGATACATTCTGAGTCGGGATCGCTCGGGTATGCTTCGAACTCATGGTGCAAGCGGTACCTGAGCGAAATTGGAGCAGGTTGGAGCTGGAAGGCGACACTCCAACTTTTTAAAAAATCTGCTCTGCGCTCCATCCAAAATCTTTCTGCTCACGCGCCACTCCGCTCACATGCTCTGACAAATTGTCAACCCTAACCCTAACCCAATTTTTCTAGATCTGGGCACAAAAAGGATGGATTGCAGGTATCGTTTAACTGGAGACATTTTAGATACTACTTAATTATAATGTTCAGTTTTTGTTGAAACTGCTGCTGTATTGCATTATACAGAGAGATGTTTCTGTTATTTAGCCTACCTTCATTGATATGTTGGACAAAATAATATAAAATTGTTTATTTTCTTCCTATACTTTCCTTTTCTTTTATGTTTACTTCTTTAATCTTAATAAGAAGAAAGAAAGAAAGAAAGAAAGAAAGAAAGAAAGAAAGAAAGAAAGAAAGAAAGGGGAAGTGAGTTAATGTGAACAAGTGAGGGGGAAGTGATATGTCAGGCCATCGGTTACACCTTCGCTCACCCCCTCAACATGCGCAGGAGGTCACCAGCGATTTGCTGAGGACACACTAAACAAATAAAGCCCAAATTAAAAGTACATTAAGTGCTTGAAATGTAAACCTTTAGCATGGCTAGAAATATTAAACTCTGGTCATTTAAACATTGTTTTAAACAGTTTTACACCGTAAAGATAACATTACACAGGGGGGCCACCCTACTTGTGGCTGCGACAAGTGTTTATTTACCCTCCTGAGGCCGTATATCACTGAAAGCAGCAGTGCTGCCAATGACTGACCAGATGGCTCGAAACACACAGAAACAAAAAATACAACAGCACACACATATACAAGTATAAATATACACATCTACATGCATGTGCACAGGCCTCTGGAAACTTGGTTTCAAACCCCAAATTTCTCTAATATTAAATAGTCATGACTGAATGAGAAGCAATCATAATTAAAGTTCAGGGGAAGAAATCCTGAGGTATCATTAAAGAGTTCAACAGTCAAAAACTCTAAGCTAATCTTCATCAACATTTTAGGAAATATGCCGAGAGTTGCCGAAAGTTTCATGAGAAGATTGATACCACTTGTTTGTAAGTGGTAAGTATGAAGCTATGGCTAGCAGCTGCTTAGCTTAGCTTAGCTTAGCATAAAGACTGGGAACAGAGGGAAAAAGCTAGCCTGGCTCTGTCCAAAGGCAACAACATCCACCTAACAGCACCTCTAAAGCTCACTAATTAACACATTATTTCTGTTTGTATTAATTCATGAAAAAACGGAGTGTAAAAATGTCAAGTTGTGATATGGGTTAGAAATAATTCGGAACATAACCCCCAATAAAACAGCAACTTGACGTTTTTACCAGGGCTGTCAAAGTTAACGCGATAACGCGTTAATGCAAGCTTGTTTTAAGACCACTAATTTCTTTAACGCATTAACGCAACTTGCGATTTTTAGGTTGTAGCGGGCTCAGTTTTAAAGCTAGAAGATGTGCATTGTGTGAAACTAGAAAACCTAAGGAATCCATTGGTACCAAGCATGTCATACTAGCTTGTTGTGAAGGAGGCTAAATAACGCTCCAAACTTACGCAAAATTTTGGCGAGGAAAAACTGGCATGGTAATTTTCAAAGGGGTCCCTTGACCTCTGACCTCAAGATATGTGAATGAAAATGGGTTCTATGGGTACCCATGAGTCTCTCCTTTACAGACATGCCCACTTTATGATGATCACATGCAGTTTGGGGCAACTAGTCAAGTCAGCACACTGACACACTGACAGCTGTTGTTGCCTGTTGGGTTTCAGTTTGCCATGTCATGATTTGAGCATATTTTTTTTTTAAGCTAAATGCAGTACCTGTGAGGGTTTCTGGACAATATTTGTCATTGTTCTGTGTTGTTAATTGATTTCCAATAATAAATATATAACAGATTAAAAATGTACGATTCATTTGCGAATAATTGCGATTAACTATGGACAATCATGCGATTAATCGCAAATTAAATTAAAGACAGCCCTAGTTTTTATTAATTCATAAAAAAAGGAGTGTAAAAGTGTCAAGTTGTGATATGGGTTAGAAATAGTTAGGAACATAACCCCCAGTAAAACCACGACTTGATGTTTTTACACTTTGGTTTTGCATGGATTTAATAAACAAGATATAGCATATTAATTAGTGAGCTTATAGGCGGGTTGCCTTTGAACAGAGCGAGGCTTACTGTTTCCAGTCTTTATGCTAAGCTAAGCTAACCGGCAACTGGCTCCAGCTACATACTTAGCATACAGATTGGTATCAATCTTTTCACATAGAGTGACATATAGATGTGTGATAGCTCACTCAGCTTGCAGCAGCTTCATGCAGCTTTGAAGTCAGTTCCATCACAGTTATGAGCAACAGTCATCTCTTTTCCCATCATTCCCTCTGAATGTGTGTATTTGAGCGGCTGACCTTCCTGACTCCCCTCCAGATGCTCTTACCTCATGGACTCCCGAACACAGACATGTCTACATTTAGACAATTTACAGCCCGATTTCCTGCGCCGCCCTCCTCTAGTAACCCCCAGACTGGTGTTTAAGCTCCAGACCGCTCCCTCTGATCTGCCAGCTCTCTCCACACTCCCAGCCCAGAAATCAGACATCAAGCCCTCCTCCTCATTCACAACCTTTGGGTCTTCTCGCTCAGCACTCTCCTCTCACCTCGGCTCTTACCCAGCTGTTGTGTTGTGTCCCTTCTTTTGTCAACTTTTTTTTCTGAGAAATAATTCAGTTAATCAGCACCACTTCTCTGCAGTGACTCAGATAATATCAATGACCAAAATCTTTCAAACCCAAGGGAAATAATCAGGTGATGCACTGCTTCATGGTTGCATTTTACTACTGTAATGCTGCAAAAATTAGCCCTCGGACTATAACATGGGCTTCCTTTAATGCTGAGGCAGTGGAGATACGATTGACTGCAGCATCCATCGTGTTAATGTCTAAATATCACAAGGAAAGGCTTATTAATAATAAGGAGTTCAGAGGTTTATTCCATCTGTTGTGCCCAGTGTTTTTATGTAAACAAAGACAATATACAGATATAACATTGTGTCACATTTCATCAGTTCCTTACACAGAAATTATATTTGTGTTACGGTTCAGCTGAATTTGGAAATTTGAAATGTTTGTCCTGTGTGGGAATTAAAACGTGATTTCAGAGCCACACATTGCTCAATAAAACCGAATCATCCAAAAAAAAAACCGTTGTCTGGAAGTGACAAAACGCGTAATTCAAAGACCCAAACAGCATCAGGAAAACTGCTGTCAGAAACAAAAGGGGAATGGGTCGTCAGTGACAGAATTTGACCCGCGTGGAGAGATAGAGAACTAGAAAGAGAGCGGTCGTGTTTACCTTGTCCTTTATCCACGAAGCTGGTGATGGTGTTGGCCAGACCCGCTTCATGCAGCGCGCTGCTGTTCAGGTCCCCGCTGGAGAGAGACCAGTAAAGTGACAGCATGTAGTCGTGAGGGATAACCAGTGGCTGTTTGTGATGCGCTTCCCTGTCGCTCAGTTTCTGGGCCTTGCTGCTGGCTCCCCGCTGCGCCACCGGACCCGCGTTCTGATGCTGCTGCTTTTGCGCACGGATGGCCCTTTGGGGAGGCCCATTGCGCACTGGTGCAGCTGCGCTCGCTCTCGAAGGGACCTTCGCCAGTTTTTTCCCCGGTGAGCCACCACCGCCACCTCCAACAGCCGCAGTCCCGACTCCCTTCCCTGCAGCATGTGCGCCAAGAGCCGCGGGAGCGTGCGCTTTAATGTGAGCATCCCCGCCGGGCAGCCAGGAGCGCACAGCCTCTTTGCGTCCCAAGCTGACCGGTCTGTCCCGTTGTTGCTGCTGCTGCAGCAGTTGTGCACGGTTCACCGGCACGGCCCCGCTGCGCGATGGCGAGGACGAGGACGAGGACGCAGATGTCGCCGCATTAAGTTTGCTTTTAATAACAGTCGCCTCGCCCTTGATTAACGGAGGGCCTGCGCGGATCCGCGTAATCCTCACCGGACTCACCGGTGACGGTTTCCACGTCCCAGAAGCGGACACCGGTTGCCTGCCCGCGGCTGGTGGTGTGGACCCACCGATTCCTCTGCCGGTTCTTTCGTGGGTTTGCTCTCCTTCCCCGCCGCCTGCCGTGCGCTCCGCTGCCTCTCCAAGCCGGTGGTGGTGGTGCTCGGTCGGTCTGGTCCGGCTGAGTGAACCGAGGACGGGATGCAGGTAAATGAGAGTCCAGCAGCTCAGCAGAAGAGAGAGACGCTTCACAACTTTCATCCTAAAGCCCTTTTGCCTTTTGCCAGGCCGTCATTGTATTAAACCGCAGTCTGTTCAGAATTAATTGACCTGTTTGGTTAAAAGAAGCAGAGGGAGCAGTCCTGTTTGGTCCAAGTCTTTCATCTTCTGAGTTTACTCTGCGCTCTGCCAGAGGTGAAATGAATAAAAATTGCTTCTCCCGTCCGCAATAGGCTATAGACATATGCAAGGTTGTAAAAGTAAAGATGTGGACTATAACTGAGTTTTAAAAGTTGAAGAAACAAATCCTGCAAACCCCTATTCTCCCATCTGTCATCTGTAAGAACCATAGTGCCGCAGAGATCCTGTCTGTGATAGAAGAGCAGAAAATCCAAGAAAAGGTTGAGGAAAAAGTGGACTTGCGTTAAACCCTCCACGGCGCGATTCTGCTGGATATCTTGTAAGAAACTTCTTTAAATCCCACTTTTTTTTCCAAGAGAGGCAAGAATGGCGTAATGCCGCTGCCTCCGTTTTTTTCTCTCTCTTTCCCTTCAAAGTTTGAACCCCGTCCAGTGAAAATATTTCACTCACACACCAACCTGCAGGTGCTCGAGAAAATCCTCCAACAAACCTGAGCGCAGGAATTGGAAACGGAATTCCAGAAAGCTGTTTTAATTACCCCGTGATGTCATGCTGTCCAAAGTCATTTAACAGCAATATTTCTTCTCAAATCTTCCTCCCTTCTTTCCACCAATGACTCACTCAAGCTGTAACACAAAATGGCACAAACCACCCCCCCCCCCCCCCCCAAGTTAAAAAAGAGAAAAGAAAAACTTTGCATTATGTCATTTGAAGTAAGCAGTTTTTCTAGGCTTCCACTTTGTCCAAACAAAAGGGTGAGAGGGGTGTCAGGTGATGTCAGGGTAGCTATCTCTCTCTCTCACACACACACACACACACACACACACACACACACACACACACACACAAACACACACACACACATGTACCAAATATAAGTATTCAGATCCTTTACTTAAGTAAAAGTAGTAATACCACACTTTAGCCAGCCGAGTTAGCCAGCCGAGTCGCATAGCAGTTTGTGAAATAGTCACAAAATGTAATGTATTGATTCCTGTACATAGACACAAATTTACAATTTTTTTTCATGATTGTCAGCACAAAATCAATGTGTATGTAATCCACGTAATCCTGAACTGGGAAGTATAGAGTGGCTGCATACAGAGGAGGTCGGGATGGATGGGTGGGTCAAAAATCACAGGACTTTCTCCCAGGAGACCGGTGTTCATGTCCTGTGTGAAACCACAAGTCAAAGTTGATTTATTTGTCACGTAACTTCCGTACTTAAGTTGCAGCACTTCCGAAGTTATTTTAACCCAAACCGCGATCTTTTCCAAAGCCTAAGTGGTTTTGTTGCCTAACCCTAACCAAGTTGATCTATTCCTAAACCTAACTAAGTCATTTTATTTAGAAAAGACTGGAGCAGAAATTGACACGTTCGTCATGTGTTGCTGGACATTCGTAATTAAATTTAATTTAGGTAATTTAACCAATTACCTTTTATGTAAAATGGTAACGTTAAATAAGTTCAACATTTGAGTCAATGTACTTAAATTTAAAAATGACTACTTTGTTAAGGTTAGGGGAACTTTGTTGACATGGTTACAATGATAGCCACTTATCCACCACAGCAGTCTTCCTAATTTTTGTTGTTGAATCATACATTCACCTCGACCTCCGCCCTTTGAGGACTTTGTGTCTCTATAACAACGTCAACTGACTGATAGACAAGAGTCATACTTCCTACAGACACAAGAGGGTGCTGTCTCTTGAACGTAAACAAATGTTGCTGAAACAACTGATGCTGTCGTTTTTCTTCGGAGGACAGTCTCCCCCTTTAGCTTTCATCAACCTCAGGAAAGAAATGACAATATAAAAAAAAATTTAAAAAGTAGGGCTGTCAAAGTTAACGCGATAAAAATACATTAACACAAAATCGTTTTAGCGCCACTAATTTCTTTAAAGCATTAGAGTGAAGATACTGGCATCATATGAACCTAAACCTAAGGAATCAATTGGTACCAAACAGGTCATACTAGCTTGTCGGGAAGGAGATTGGATAACTTAAAATTAAAATAAATACATTTTGGAGAGGAAAAACTGTCATGGCCATCTTCAAAGGGGTCCCTTGACCTCTGACCTCAAGATATGTGAATGAAAATGGGTTCTATGGGTACCCACGAGTCTCCCCTTTACAGACATGCCCACTTTATGATAATCACATGCAGTCTGGGGCAAGTCATAGTCAAGTCAGCACACGGACACACTGACAGCTGTTGTTGCCCGTTGGGCTTCAGTTTGCCAAGTTGTGATTTTGAGCATATTTTTATGCTAAATGCAGTACCTGTGAGGGTTTCTGGATAATATTTGTCATTGTTTAGTGTTGTTAATTGATTTCCAATAATAAATATATCCATACTTTTGCATAAAGCAAACATATTTGCCCACTCCCATCGTGATTAAATATTTTAATCGACTGACAGCCCTACAAAAAAGTCACCGCTTAGAAATGGAGAGAGTCGGCACTGTGAACATCCACATTTACGTTCTCCACTTTTTAACTTTCCTTCCTTTCGCTGGAGGACAGGGGGCTTGGTTTTGATTCTAAAACTCTTTGCCAGTTTAATTTATGATGCCACAAGGAGCGCCAGCTTAGTGTCATAAATTTAGTTTAGACCATGCTCTAGGAATAATTAGCAGCCAGAAAGCTTGGGTTCAAATTTTGAGATTTTGGCAGTCGAGGAAGGTCTCTGGTGGTTTGTAACAAGAGCTGGTGTTCTGGTGCCGTGTTTCTCTTTACCTCTCGTTCTCTCTTAGCTTTCTTTCCTTTTCTCTCGATCTGTGTCTTTCACCGCTTAGCTCCGTATGAGGGCATGATGGATGAACAGAAGTGATTGGATAATATGAGGCTGTCATGGATCACACATAAAATCAACCTGATCCAGTCAATTCGACTAAGCAGCTAAAGGATGTGAGTAACGGTGACTGGCCAAGTCGCTGCAGCACAGACGAGACTCAGTAACAGCTTTATGTTTGCTTTAATTGTAAAATACGCCCGAGCGACATACATCTCTGCTGCATTAACAGAGTATACTGTTGTTTTTCTCTCAGCCCTTCAATTTGTAGATGTAATTTCAGCCCAAACTGTGCCAGACTGACTTTATATGCAGATAATTGTGGCTAAGACACATTAGGAACCACAAGTCAAAGCATCAACTGTCTTTGACTTTAATTTGAGTTTATAGCTACACAAGCAGCTGTGTGACGCGGTAATGCTCTTTACACGGAAGAAAACTTGGCTACAGAGATACCTCGTGTGCTTGTATAGATGAAGAAAGTCGAAAAAAGGTTCAGTTATTTGTGGTCAGACCGGTCTTTCGGTTAAAGTGGTCAGATCGCTGTACTGTTCGCTAAGGGTGGAAGAACATATCGATAAGTATCGCAATATTATGTTTTGCGATACTGTATCGATTCCCAAAACGCTGTATCGGTTTTTATTTAACCTCTTAGCCATTATTCTGTCTTTCAGAGGTTTTTGTTCTGGCATCAACTAGAAAACCGATAGAATCATTAGTATCAGTGTCATACTTGCATGTCATGAAGGAGGTTAAATAACGCTCCAAACTTGCACTAAATTTTGGTGAGGAAAAACTGGCATGGCCATTTTCAAAGGTCCCTTGACCTCTGATCTCAAGATATGTGAATGAAACCGCGTTCAATATGGGTACCCACGAGTCTCCCCTTTACAGACATGCCCACTTTATGATAATTTCATGCAGTTGGGGGCAAAAAACATGCAGTTTTTTTCATGCAGTATAAATGTGTTATTTTCGCCTATTCTAATATGATGTTTTTGAATATTTCTGCATACTGGGGTCCCTAAGCAGTCTTAGAATTGCATAAATTGGGTATGACTGGAAAGCTGAGACTCTTGTGAATCCAATGAGTCCAATTGTAATGATATAATGATGTTAGACCCCATAGTAACCATTTCACATAGTGATTTTTTTGTTACTCAGATTTTATGCATATGGTGGTGTGTCTTTATACTATGACAGTTTTCCTAAAATTAGATTTGAAAAAATCGCAATATATGGTGATACCATACGCGAGACACATTGCTGAGGTTGATGTTGGCACACGTGTTCACAAAATAGCCACACTCTTTTTTTACTATTTATTCCTCTAGGTGCAACAACAACTTTGCTCCGTGTTGCAAATGCAGCACATACAGTAAGTTCCTATTGGTACAGGCAACCCCTCCTCCCCCAGGTTTCCCCTCAACCCGTGTCTCGCGCTCTCATTGGCTGTAGCTCGTGGGCGGAGTCCCCTACATGTCTGCGAGGCATCGGCGAGCGTCTTTGAGCAGTTCACACATGGCCCTTGAGTACAGATGTGCGAGCGGCGAGCCAACGCCGATTTGCCTCTGATCTGGAGCTTTTGTCGGGGAGCAGAAAATCAGGGCTAAAGTTGTGTAGTTTGAACTAGGCATAACAAAGACATCACTGCAAACCTTCTGCTCACCGTGAGCTCAGCTGTCTATTAAAATTAATTTAACAACGTTTCTCAGGAGGTCGTCCCCTAATCGCAGGGTTGGCGGTTCGATTCCCCGCTCCTACACCACATGTCGAAGTGTCCTTGGGTAAGTCACTGAACCCTAAATTGAACCCTTCCACAACGACCGCACAGAATGAAACACCACAAACACAGTTACTGAGGGGATTATAATTAAAGCAGGACACGACCTGAACACGAAAGTACCCAGGCACAGCGGTGGTGTGAGCTGTCACAATGACAATGCTATCATGATGTTAAACTGGTATGTTGTTTTCCATGTCCAGCATCTTAGTTTAACACATAAGCATGCTAACATTTGCTAACTACGTACAGCTGAGGCTGAGGATGAGTGATGTGTGCAGTGTTTCGAGTGTCAGCGGTTCCTGTATTTGTGACATGCTCTGCTGAGGGACCAAAGGAGCAGAGCCTCCCAACATCACTTTGTCTACGCTTTGTTTTATTTTATTTTACTTCATAAACTTAAAATGTACACTAGTCCCTGTTGTTGCTGTACACTGCTGTTGGCCTAGTTTGGCTGATGGTAGTCTCGCGATACCAGACTATCGGCGATCTCCGCCTGCCGACTGTCAGGGGATTTCTAAATGCAAAGTTGTTAAGAAATCTACGGCCCTTACATGTCCTGGATTCGGACAGGCCAATCATTGCCGTTTATCTACATGTGTGGGGATGTATGGGTGTGCCGCGGGGGGATAACCCCTGTTATTGGTCAACGTTGTCTACGACGCGCCTCATCGGAAATGCTGCTTTCCCCCAATTCTCCTCCGTAGTGGAGACGATGTTTGTTATTAACAGATGAATATATTTTACAGAAAACGCGACAAACATCTACAAACTTTGGCGACTGCGGCTGAGCCATCCTATAATGCACAGGGCGGAGAGGAAGAGCTACTGCTCAGCAGGGAGAGAGAGCCGGGAGGGAAGTGGAGATTCTGGAGGAATAAAACCTGAGTCACATTCTGGAGCCATTTACTGGCGGGAGGAGAGCTCTGAGATTATTTTTATTTTTTAAACTTTGAAAAGCAGAAATAGTGAGTGAACCATCTGTATGTGTCCGTTGCATGTCGGCAGAGCAGATGTAGCAACATCAGTTCTGTGCTTGTGTTTCTGGTACGACAGTATTTACAAGCACACAACTTGTGTTGCATGTCACCGCCAAGCCCCCAGGAAGAGCGCTGGTCATTGATGCCAATTTTGGCTTCATGCACCGCTGAGCAACTTTCGTAGGCCTCCAACATTGTGTCCAGTTCTCTTAATATATCCATGGCTTCTATATTTATCTCACTGCCTCTTTATATATATATATATATATATATATATATATATGTTGTTAATATGCCTTTGTACCAAGTATTTCCTTTTTATAATTGTATATAACTTGTTCTTTTTAATGGAGCTTCCCAGCAAAAAGTATTTCACACGATTGTACTTGTATAACCGGTGTTACAATAAACATCTTGAATCTTGGTCACCGCTATGGATGCCCAAAGAGTGAATGGATACAGCATTGGAGACGGGGCCCTGTTCATTCCTATGAAAATTTCTCAGTGGCGCAAGTTTGACTTCCGAGTATAAAATTACCCGGATCTTCTGCATCAGTTGGCCCATCGAGCAGGCACACTAGCTTTTCCTTTAACCCTGCCTTCCAGCCCTCGGTCTGGGGCTTATTCACATGAATGGAGGAAGGGAAAAAAACTCTGTTCTCGGCTATGAGTGCAATTTTTGGGACCTAATGATTTAAATAAGGGCTATTCAAGTGTTCGTACTGGGAAGTTGATTTACCTAAAAAAAAATGATCCGCCGAGTTACAGACGTCTCTTTGCCAATGTAAGTCTATGGGAAAAAAGTATTTTTGAGCCCAATCACATGATAGACCCGGTTGTAATTCCACGGTTTGGCCATTATGTAAAATTTGCTTCAAAGCCCGGGGCTCTTCCTTGGGACTTGGTCACCGCCCCAATATGAAGGGCCATCCTAAAGACTTTGGATTGGTTCTGCTATGCAAGTTTTTTTAAACTCTATAATTGTTTCCACACAGTTTTAGCAACAAAACCAGGGAGATTGTCTTCAGTCTCTAGTTGAGCGAGGCGTTTAGAGACTGACTTGTGAGTCTAGTCTTTGGTAGCTGAAGTTTCAGAGAGTGTCTTGTTTTGCTGCTTTGTATACCACTTTGGTTGGATACTTCTGTCATGTGTATTACCACACTTTAGTGGCAGTTATTGGCACTGGTAAAATACTGCAAGTTTGTAAAATTAATATTGTTGAATTAACTGGCTGCTTAGTTTGGTTGCTTTAACGCATCCTTAGGTGGGGTGTAATGGCCTAAGTAGCATTCTGTGTACCTGGCTTTCTTTGTTTCAGTAAGCTCCCAATCAACTAACTTTTCCTATCCAATCAGTGGCACCTGATCAACCAACAAAAGGCCCTTCCTCCACCTTCCTCACTCTCTCAACCAGCCGAGTCTCTCCTCACCACTTTGTTTTCTTTTATTTTACTTGAGAACCTTCAAATTTGGTTTTCCAACTTTCTTTCTTCCTTCATGTTACTTCCCTTGATGGTTGTAACACCTTTCCTCCGTCCTGCATTCATCATGTGTTTATCATGAGTGTTTTTCTTTTGGTATCTTTTAATCCAGCCTTTCTTCTAAATCTTCAGACAACGTCTTTGCGTGTTCTTAAACTTGGATTCTCCTGTTTTTTGTGTATGGAAATATATAGTTATTTCCATCTGTCAAAAGGGAACAAAGCTGTTTTTGGACATATTAGTGGAATAAGTATTTAAAGTACGGATTCGGTCCAGTTTTTGCCCCAGACTAATTTTAGAATCTGGCTTAATTTCTGTCAGATCACTTGTTGTTTGATATTCAGTTTGAGGTCACGATGCCTCATTAATCACCTGAACGACCAACGATGATGATGATCGGACGATCGGATGGATTTGTAGCGAGTCAGCTATTTTCGTCCAATTTCCAACATGGCTGTTATTAAAAGATCTGTTATATACTGACTTTACGTTCATAATAGAATTACACAAGTAAAGTCAATGTTGAAAATGCGGTTGCCTTGTTTTCCTCTTTAAATTCCTTCAAAACGCCACTGTCAGGTTATGTCAGGACTAAGAAGATTTTAGATGGTGGACGCAAATGCAGAGAGAGGAGGAGGAGATGGCGCAGGTATAATTCAAAGATTTAATATAATAAGCAGCGAAACAAAAAGGCAGCTGGTCAGGCATGCAATAACTACAAAATCTCCAAAAGAACAAAACTCGAAAAATGCCAAAACACACACTAGAATTCCTTACTTGTGACACTCAACACGGGGAAGCAGCGACGACGAACCGACAAAGACAGAGGGGAACACACAGGCTTAAATACACTAGGAGATTACACACAGGTGGAACGAATCAGGGCGGGGCAAACAATCACAAAAAGGCGGGAAAACAAACAAAGGCAGGAAGCAAAACTAGACAAGACACAGGAGGACCGAATTACAAAATAAAACAGGAAACACTCTATGCAGACAATGACAGCCACATTGTTGTTCAGGAGGTCATACTGTACCCTATATTCAAATAGGTACATTTCAGTTAAAAAAATACCTGCAGTATATTTTTTTTAGGTTCCCAGATGTTCTTGGAATCTTGGAATCATCCAATATTCCCTGGTACTCAGCTACTCCTTTCTTTTCTTTTTTTTGATATACAATATAAATTGTTTTTTCATACAATACTACCTGTGACCCTTTCATTCAATATTGCCATGTACCCTTTCATACAATATTCCCTGGTACCCCTTTAATACAACAGTATATATTGCCCATACAGTATTTACCCACAGTAACCTTCACTGACAATAATGCATGGTCCACATTTCCAACTATATTACATGACAGTCCTTGCATACAGTAGTCCATGCTGCCCATAATATTTTATGTTGCCACTACCTACATAACTGGTTCCCCTTGGCGACCCCTATTGGGGTCCTGAACCCCACTAGGGGTCGCCAAAGCTTCAAATATAAATTATTTTGTTCAGTGTTTTGGAATACACAATAGGCTAATGTTACACTATACAGCAGGCTGAGCAGGGACAACAAGTGAGTGAAACATCCATTTAGTCTTTATTAACTTAAATTGTAGTTATGAAGAAATCAGTCAGAATGTTAGATTAATGTAGGTTGCCGCCTGTTCTTTATAAATTTTAGTATTCACTTTGTCTGATTCTTTGAATGTGCTCTGCACTGTGCTCTCCTGTCCGCCCCCGGGCTTTGCCATGCAACGGCAATAATAACTCAGTGAGGCAGACGGGTGTGTAGGCTGCACTGCTGATATTTAGACAGACAGGGGTGAGTGACACTGCTAAAACCGTACAGCGAGACAGCGTCTGCCGTGAGGTTAGACCAATAAAATAAAGAGTCAATTTGTTACCAGTCATCCTCCCTCCAAAACTTTGAGCCAGTGCTTGGAGACACGTCCTGTTGTCGCTGACACTTGGTGGAAATCTGCTGCTGTGTTTATAAAACATCACACCATAGGGGAAAAAAAGTTTGTTTAGATAGCAGGAAATATAGAATATTCATGGTTTGGCTGGACATATGTGTCGGTGGGCTGATATTGGTCTTTTATTATATAATTGGAAATATTAGTCACATTGTCCACTAATGTAATGGTTCCACTATAATTAAAGTTACAAAATTAGTTGTGTTGAACGTGTGTGAAATGTGTTTATATATATATATATGTGTGTTGGTGATAGTTGCTATTCAAATCTTCCACTGGAAGTTTGGGCTCTTCATTGATTTATTTATGCTGTCCAGTTAAGAAGGTTAACCCAGTACTGTATCATTTGTCTGACCAGAGTCATTGTTTGTGTATTTTAATTCAGTCTGAAAGATGTTTTATCCCACTGGTGTGTTTCCATGGAAGGGTTGAGTAAAAAGCATCATAGTTTGGCTTAAAATGACTACGAAATTGAAACAAAACAAAACAGTAACGCAACAAAACTACTTGGTTAGGTTTAGTAAAAAGAAATAAGTATGTTTGTTACGTAACTTATGGACGTAGATTGAAATAAGTGAAAATTGATTTTTTTGTTTCACACGGGACACAAACAGCAGTCTCCCCTTTGTTTGACCCATCCATCACCCCAACCTCCTCCCTACGCGGACATCGATATTTGTGATACTTCAAAAACAAACGTAATCAGTGACAAAATACGTTTCCCTTGAAAAGTAATTCACAATGCAATTTCATTGTATGGGAACTTAATTTTTAGGAGACTTACTTGTACTTAGGCACAGCGGTGCTTTGAGCTAAATGCCCTACAATGACAATGCTAACATGTTGATGTTTAGCATGCATAATGTAAGGACATTTACTAATCTTTTATATCATGAAATAAAATTAAATATATATATATATAAATAAATAAATAGTGTGTCAAATAAAGCTTTTCATGTGTTTCCTGTCCGTCTGACCTGGCACAGTTAAGGAAGTTTTGGAACAGCAGCTGAAAGAAGAAAACCTCCGACAGATTTCTTTTGTTTACAGCTCATTTACAGCTTGTTTTGGTGAAGGTTCCCTATAGGACCAGAATAATTGTCCCTGGTTGCTTCTCCTTGACTTCAGCTCCACGTCATATGCTCTGAGTTAAGACTGTGTGTGCATTCATGTATGCGTGTTTGTGTAAATGTAATCCTGTGCGTGTTCACCAGGTGTCACACCGTTAAACAGCGCTTTGATCAAACCAGAAGAAGTTGGGATTCGTCCATTAGGAGGTTGGTTTGTGTGTGAACGGTATTGCGTGACCGTGTTTGTCGCCAGCTGGTTAAATTCATCACGTAATCAAGAAATTGCAGGCAACGTTTAGCAGGCTGGAAGGTTAGGATACCTTCTGAATCTGCAAGTTATGTCAAGTTTTGGTTTTTCTGTTAGATGATACACTCTTCTCAGGTTTGTTCAAGTACTGCAGCAACCTTCTGGGGTTGTCTGCAGGGGAAAGTAACGAAGAACATTTACTCAAATACTGTACTTAAGTACAAATTTGATGTTCATTCAAATACATAAGTCCTAAGGCCAATATTTATTTAAAAAAATAAATACATATGTGTATCAGAGTTTACCTTCTTCTCCTGTTAATCATCTCATGACCCCTCAGAGTTATCGGTTGACCCTTTGGAGGGGCCTTTCGAAGCCCACCCCCACCACCCTGCTCTAACCCTAGCCACTTAAACCACAACACACATCAGACATCACAATGGTTTTAAGACAAAATTAAAACTATTTATTTTCATAAATAACTGTATTTATTATGATATTAATAAATAATTGGTCCCTGATATTGTTGGCTGAAAAGTGTTTTTTCACTTTTAATTTACACTTTTATTAACAAATAGGTGCGACCCGACAGATGAAAAAGTGTGAGAAAGAGAGTTACAGGGGTGAAAAGTGTGTTTCTTTCTTTCTTTATTTATTTATTTATTTGTTCATTTGCGACCTCAATGCAGAAAATGAGGAAGGGCGCCCACCGTCATTTTAAAAAAAAAATATTGTTTTATTATTTTTCTTTAGAGGGCGACCAGCGCACCTCAGAAGGTGGCGCCCTAGGCGACCGCCTATATGGCCTATGCCTTAAGCCGGCTCTGCCTAGGTTGGGAACCACGGGACAAAACTAGCTAACTGTATATAAAATAGTTAAACTAGCTCCACCTGCAGCAGCTACAACATTAACATTAATAATGTCATATAGAATCAGATATCAGTCACAGGACATTTTACTCTAAGAGTACTTTAGTTTTGTATATTTTGTTGATAATACTGCACTTTTACATACATAGGAATTTAAATGCAGGATTTTTTATTTATTTTTTGGAGTATATATACATTAATGTATGGGTGCTTTTACTTCAATAAAGGACCTGAAGACTTCTTCCACCACTTCTTACTTGGGTTTTTGGTTTTTACTGTTTATTTCTGTTCTTATCATAGTTTTTCTCCAGTTATTTAACATGAACTGAGCACCCCACTTCTTGGAAATGACTCCTTTTTCTTTTCACTCCATCACTCGAAACGTTCGAGCTCTTAAAACCTTCATTGTGCCCTGATCTGCCCCGCTTTCTGAGAGAAGTTCTGCTCCCCGTCTTGTGGTTTTTCTGGGACTGGGTAATTGACTTGAAACTGAACCCAGAGCCAGCGAGCGTGCCGCTGTATTTACTCCATGCTGCTCGGACCAGATGCTCTTCCAGTGCCCCCTTTAGGCTAATATAAGCCAGGGCCTCCTCGTGGAACAAATTGAGAACATCCAGTCCATGGTGAGGAGTTTACAGGCTGCAGGTGGGCCAAACAATGTGACACGGATCACAGCGAGAGTCTGTTTATTAGTTTCTTCATCGCTCACAGAAAATGGTGGAGGAGGTGGTGGTGGAGAGGGGCTGGAGAACGAGTTAACTCCAGTTCAGGGCCAAGGCTCCTCTGACACGGCAGAGAGACACAGAAAGAGAGCAGTAACTGGCGAGACTGTGGCTCAAACATGGAAACTGTGACAAGTTTGGATACGCTAGGTGAACTGTAAACCTTTCGTGGTGACCCTCGCAGCGGGTGTGGAACACGGTGACTTTTCTCAGGCAGCGCTGGAAAAAAGGAGTTAGGGTTAAAACACAGAGGGAGAAACAAACGTACAATCAGACTGACCGCATTTACGTCAGCGTATTTTTGTTGTTGTCATGAAGGAATATGTTGGTTATAGTATATACATTGTGATTGACTTGTTTCCTGCAATATGTCTGGGTTGTTGTTGTTGTGTGTCAGAGGCAGTTTATTTGGTCGTTGACATTGCCAAACCGTTCAACTGACACCAGTGGTCACATTCACAAAGGTACTTCTAAGATTTATATTCAGACATTTTAGGAAGTTAAGTTCAAAGATCGTGCAATGGAAACCAGCAAAAAATGACAGAAAAAGTTTGTTTGTTGGAATATGTTATCCAGCAATAATATGAACGATATCAGGAACTACAAGCCTTTATTGATCAAACTGCTGAAAAGCTCCTTATAATGTTTGATAATTAGTCATTTTGGAACTTTTGCTTCAAGAAAATCACAGAATTTGTTCTTTTCTTAGCAAGCAGAATCAGAAGTGTTATAACATACAGATTCCTGTGAAGGTTTCCTGACTTTAGCCTGAGGTTGTGAATAAAAGTCTTAAGAATAAGAAAATGTTTGGTGGCACATTTGTCAAGTCTATATTGTTAACAAGGCTAAACTAAATATTTTGTTTGTCACCTTCTGTACTGTCGAGTTGGACGGTCCTGTCTTATGAATACACAGAAACTTTGTGATTTGACTGTCTAGGTTGAAAACAACTTAATCTGATCGAATTCTTTATTTTTTCTTTTACTTTCGTAGGAGCCAGACCATCAAACATGTCATCTGACAAATTAAAAAAAGAACAAATGTCACGTTTGGAAACAAAAATCCAGGACGCTTCAAAATAACTTAAACACCTCTATTCTGTTTTTAGCTATTAAAGATGAAATGTTCAACTCAGATATAAGTTTCAGATGACACTTTGGCTTTTGTGGAAGAGAGGGGCTCAGGCCAAATTTCCTCTTCTTCCTAAGGACAATGCAGATTGATTGATTGATTGATTGAAGGGAAAATAATAGTTCTTAATTAAATAAAAGATATACAAAAAACACATCTAAAAGCACACTGTTAGCCCCTAAAGGCGGCAATGTCCATTCAAGTGTTGGATGAGCGTATCACCCTACGCTGCAGATGGGATGCGTTTAATTTTGCAGGGTTGCCACCGCGTTACCAGGGTGACGTCGCGGCGGTAAAAGGGGGTGATGTATCTGGGCTGTACTTGATAACTAGAGACGCAAGATGGCCGCACCTTGAATGTAGACTGGCCAATCATAGCGTAGCATTTACCCTGCTCCATAGACTCTCATGCAATCGTTTTAGATTTTCTTCATTTTCAGACTGGTTTTGTGGATTTCAATGTGTCATGTCATGTCATACAACACGTTGTGCCTGGGGCACGTGTAATACTGATACTTGTTACCCAGAGAGGTTGGAAGGAGATATACGTTTCTAAAGGTTTTGTTATGTACAATTTAAAGTTAAGCCAAACTATGATGTTTTTTTTACTAAACCTAACCAGTTTTGTTGCCTAAACCTAACAAAAAAAAAAAACCCAACCCGGTCTCACAGGAAGACATATAAATAGCACATTACATGGACATTCCGCGTGTACGCATTTTAGCCTTTTCACGTGTCATTTGCACGCCACGCAAACATCCGCAGTTAGGAAAACCACTTAATTAGGGAAAGGGAAAACTTCATGGTTGGGCTTAAAATAAGTATCTAAACGAAGTAAAACACGTACGGAAACGACTATGGAAAACACGTCACAAACGTCAATAAAAAACACGTGACAAGCGTCACTAACGTAACTTACAAGACAAAACACCAGTTAACAACGGTCACAAACACGGGTCTCCTGGTTAAAAGTCTTTTTATACTACGTTGCTAACTCATACTGTAGCAATTATACGTGGATGTGTGAAAATCAAAAAAGTGGTATTTATTGCATGCTGAACGCTTTACGCATTATCATGGCATGTATACGCATTTTACTGCGAATGGGCTGTTATGCCTAAACCTAACCCAGTAGGTTTGTTGCCTAAACCTAACGAAGTAGTGTTTTTTTGCATTTTTTGTTTTGTTTTGTTTCAATTTACAAAGTTAACCACGTTTAAAACTGTTTAAAACTGTTTAAAACTGCGACCGTAATCCGAGAGAAAATATGTTTCCCTCGAAACTGAATTGAGGATGCAGTTTAGCTGTATTGGAACAACCATAATTTCATCTTAGGTCTCGATCGCCAGGTGATCTTTAGGCTTTAGTTAGCTTCTGTGTTTATCGTTTTAACCTATTTTCAATGCCAGTCAATTTTACATCCTGATATATCCTTCAAACGCACATAGACCCTTCTGTCTGCTTCTCTCTGAAATTGTTTTTTTGTTTTTCCAAAAATAGGATAAGGGGGATGGCTTAGCAAAGGGTCAATTCTAAACGGGCAAAGTTGATCCTAAAAGATGCCACATGAACCAAGTGTTGTTAAAGGGGAAAACTGGCACAATATAAAAGGTCAGGGGTCACCTAAATCTTTCCACTGGGACCATGAATATGTGACATTTCTTCAAGGTGGAACAAAAGTGCAACAGCAACACACTCCTTTTAAAAAGTACTTTTTTGTTGCTATACATGCTATGATTCTCCGGTGGAGAAAAAACGATTGATTAAATATACGTGCATTTCTGTCGATTGTTCCACTTTGTTTCAGTTCTTGTTTCGACATCAGAGAGCTGAAAGACCGTCCCGACATTCTGCAATAAAATTACAGCTTTCACTCTTAAGCTCCCGTAGTGTCAAGTGGCCATATGCTGAGAGGCTTGATCCTGAGAGAAAGAGCTCCTTCTCTCGGCCAGAGAGGCCTTGCTTTTCCACCTGAGCCACAGGTGTTTGCTTAACGTGCCTGTGGTTTGAGCGGCTGCAGCTCCGTCATTTAGCTTCTCCCTGGAAATGTTGACTTTTAGCTCTCCTCCTCCCTGAAGCCTGCCAGCCCAGGGGAAAAGAAAAACCCACTCTGGCTCCTGATAAACTGTGTGTGTAAACATGTCCCTGTGTGTGTGTGTGTGTGTGTGTGTGTGTGTGTGTGTGTGTGTTTTATGATGATGATGGTGGTGGTGGTGATGATTGTAGCCTATCACCTTCCACAGGCCCCCTTTCCTTTGACGCACTGTGGAAATGTGTGGATGTGGAAACGGCTGCAGGCAGGCGGAGCTCGGTAACATGATGATGAAAAATGGCAGCGTGTGTGCAGGTGTTTCTGTGTTTTCACAGAGGATAAGTGGGGGCAACTCTGGTGAAGCACATAGCTACTTATTGCTTCTCGATCTCGAGTAAAGAATGCTGAGGTTGTCATTTAAAGGCATAGTTTGACAATTCAGGAATTACACATCCGTTTTCTTGCGGGGAGATGAGAAGATCATTACCACTCTCATGGCTTTACAGCAGGGTTATCAAAAATAACGCGTTAACGCAAATTAATTTTAACACCACTAATTTCTTTAACGTATTAACATAACTTAGGATTTTTAGGTTCTAGTGGGCTCAGTTTTAAAGCTAGAGTGAAGATACTGGTAACATATGAAACTACAAAAACCCAAGGAATCAATTGGTACCAACCATGTCATACTAGCTTGTCGTGAAGGAGACTAAACAGTGCTCCAAACTTACGCTTTTGAGAACATCCAGGTTTTTTTAGCGAGGAAAAACTGGCATGGCCATTTTCAAAGGGGTCCTTTGACCTCTGACCTCAAGATACAATATGTGAATGAAAATGGGTTCTATGGGTACCCACGAGTCTCCCCTTTACAGACATGCCCACTTTACGATAATCACACGCAGTTTTGGGGCAAGTCATAGTCAAGTCAGCACACTGACACACTGACAGCTGTTGTTGCCTGTTGGGCTTGAGTTTGCCATGTTATGATTTGAGCATATTTTTTATGCTAAATACAGTACCTGTGAGGGTTTCTGGACAATATTTGTCATTGTTTGGTGTTAATAATTGATTTCCAATGATAAATATATACATACATTTGCATAAAGCAGCATATTAGCCCACTCCCATGTTGATAAGAGAATTAAAGACTTAAATCTCCCTTTAAGATAGATTTTGAACAGATAAAGAATGTTTGATTCATTTGCAATTAATCTCAATTAACTATGGACAATCGTACAATTAATCAATATTAATTATTTTAATCGATTGACAGCCTTATTTTACAGTAAATATAAAGCTATACCCCCAGCAGCTGGTTAGCTTTGCTTAGCATAGAGACTGTAAGCAGGGGAAACAGCTTGTCTTGCTCTGTCCAAAGTTAACAAAATCCATATTTCTTGGCCTCAATCAACAGACAACCAGCGGAGACTCCAGGAAATATTGCAAAAAGGGTTCTTTTACATTTGGCTGAGGTGGAAAACTATTGATAAAAAGAAAATGCAATAAAGTGCAATGGAAATAGACTTAATGAATAAATGATGACATGCAATACATGAAGCATTTGACTTAAACTTCCAGTAAAGAAAACACGAGATGTGTGTGCAGCGATGAGGAGACTGTAACCTTCCTCACATTAATACATGAAACAAACAGAAATGTCATATTTCCGTCATGTTTTCCACATGGTTTCCATCGTTTAAGCTTTGACTGGAACTCTTTTAATGACCTCATCTTGTTGTGTCCTCTTCTTCTCTTGCAGTGGTTTAATGGCACCAGAGAATTAGCTCCGCCAACTGTTTGTCTCAATCAACCAATGAACTCATATTTACATTTTCTTTTGCAGATTTTCTGGGAATTCAGTTAACATTTGTGCTACATCTGAAAGGAAACTTGACTATTGCCAACTATAGAGCTAGCATGACTAACAAACAACATTGAGAGTTTGAGAAAAGTTTCCTCATAGGAGGTAGGGGAGATTGTTTAACCCCTTACCATTCCACCCACTTTTAGAGGGGTAGGTTTTGGAGACAGGGGATGTTCAGGGGTAAATAATAGTCAACAGTAGATGATGTCACATAGAAGTGGTGTACATCATCTGAAAAATGGGATCAGCACTGTGTGTCAAGTTGTTCTCGTCATTAATAAGAAATACAAATTAATTAATTAATTAATTAATCAAGTGTATCAGGGCTTAGAACATTACGGTAGAAGTATGTGATGGCCATCCCCATGTTCTATTATGTCTCATAAGTTGTTGCAGCAAATTTTGGGTTGATACCATTTGTTACACAGATTTTGTGCTAAATTTAACCATTTGTTACCACTAGAGAATTGATCAAAATGATCAATAATTCCTCCAAAATACAACATTAAGACACCAAGACCTTGAGGAACACCATAGAAAAAGCCATGCTGTGATTTGGAGTCAAAAACTTTTGACATTTGGAGATTTCTGCAAGAATTGCAGTTTTTGGGGATTGGATTGCAAGCGCTTCTGTTGTGCAAACTGCTCAGAATCCCCCGTTATTGTCAATCTAGCTAGGAAAGCTATCCATCTTCTGAATGTTCTAGGTCTCTAGTTTGTGGCTGTAAAGTTTCACGAGGCTGTGATTATCCTAGAGGTCACCACAGGTCATTTTATACAGAGGTTAGGTCAAATTTAAAAACATGGTCTCACTACAATGAAATGACTACTATGGGGACTAACATCATCACACATGAATACAGTTGGGCTCATTGGATCCACAAGAGTCTCAGCTTTACAGTCATACCCAATTTTCAAGACTGTTTAGGGAACCCAGTATGCAGAAATATTCAAACACATCATTTTTAGAATAGGCGAAAACTACTTGCCCCAAACTGCTTGTGATTATGATAAAGTGGGCATGTCTGTAAAGGGGAGACTCGTGGGTACCCATAGAACCCATTTTCATTCACATATCTTGAGGTCAGAGGTCAAGGGACCCCTTTGAAAATGGCCATGCCAGTTTTTCCTCACCAAAATTTAGCTTTGTAGCATTATTTAACTTTCTTGCCAACAAGCTAGTATGACATGGTTGGTACCAATGGATTCCTTAGGCTTTCTAGTTCCATATGATATGTTCAGGTTTTAATCATAATATTTCAAAATGTTTGACTTACTTTGAGCCTAACCTTTGCTTCTCTGGCCAACATTTTGTTCCATAACAGGGTGAGTTTCAAAAGCCACAACTCTCAGCATATGGAGAGGTAATCAGTGTCATTCGTTATGATCAGTAACTCTGGTAGATACTGCAGTATTAAAGGTATTTATGTGTTTTTAAATACTCACTTGCTGTCTTTTTCATCCTTGCTCCTTCTTCTTCTTCTTCTTCACCTCACCTGTCTGGCCTCCCCTCCCTCCTTCTCCACCTCCTCTCTATCTGCCCCCTCCTTCTTGCAGCACATGGCCCTTGTGTTACCTGGCATGCGAATGCAGCCGTTTATTTTCACGGGGATACGTTTTCTGGCAATCTCTGCCAGAGACAATATTATGCTGGAAATATACAGGTATTAACTGTTAAGATTTCAGATGGTCAAATAAACCGGAGTTGCCGGGCTCTGGCACGGCCCAACAGAGAAGAGATTGTGTGTGGACAGCCCACTCCTAATGAAACACACGAGGGGGAAGCTGCTCAATCACTAATAATTACTCCTCCCTCCATCCATCCATCCATCCATCCCTCTCTGTGTCTCTCTCGCCCCCGGTCCAGGTGATTTCCAACCATATCCAACCATTTATCTTCCCTGCCTTTGATTTCAATGTGACATTCATTTCACGCTCATTTCCTCTCAGCCTCTTGCTCCGCTGCCGCCGAGGCCGTCAAGGCCGGCCTTTCATACGCAGCTCAGAGCCACTAAACAGTCTCTTATGCTCTGACCTTTAGCAGGCGGGGAGCTGCTGAGACAAACAGCGCTCAGCAGGGCGTAAATGATGATGGATCTGTTCTGGCAAACTTCGGGGTCAAGTTACGCAGGACCGGCTGTGGTTTACATCTGGCTGCATGTGTTCACATTCAGGGTCTGAGGGCAAGACTGCAGAGCTGTTGTTAGACACACAGATATTTAATGACTCTCCAGGGGTTAAAAGTAAGACAAGGTTAATTGTTGAACTGTTAATTAAGAGGTAATTACTACCTTAAGTAAACTATTAATTTAATAAATGATGCAGTTACTTTAACTGTTGCTAAACTTTTATGTTTACATCAACGTACAGTTGTTAATGGGAAGCATACCACCTCTACAACTCCTACCGCTATAGTATGATCAGGGCCGGCTTAAGGCATAGGTCATATAGGCGGTCGCCTAGGGCGCCAACCTCTGGGGGGCGCTGGTCACGCTCTAAAAAATAAATAAATAAATAAATAGATAAATAGATAAATAAATAAATAGATAAATAAATAAATAAATAAAATAATAATAATGATAATTATTTATTTATTTTTAAATAAATGCCGGTGGGCACCCTTCCTCATTTTCTGCATTGAGGTAACAAATGAACAAATGAATAAATAAATAAATAAAGACACTTTTCACCCCTGTAACTCTCTATCTTACTCTTTTTCAACTGCCTGGCCGCACTCATTTGTTAAAAAAAGTGTAAATTGTAGTGGAACTGATTAAACACTTTTAAGCCAACAATATCAAGGACCAATTGTTTATTTATATTATAATACATACAGTTTTTCATGAAAGTAAAAGTCTTAATTGTTGTTTGTGATGTGTGTTGTGGTTTATGGGGCTAGGGTAAGGGTTCTGGGGGGTTGAGCCTAGATGGGTGGTGGGGGGGGTTAGGGTTAGGGTTAGGGAAATCTGAATTTCGTCTAGGGCACCAAAAGGGCGACAGCCAGCCCTGAGTGATAGTAGTACTACGGTACTACAACTTCAACTAATAATTGTGGTACGGCTCCTATTATTGCTATTGCAGTTAATATTGACACTGCTACTGTTACCACAAATTCTGCTACTTGAGTTCATATTTCTGTCATGACTACTGCAAGTACTACCAATTATATACAGTATACAATTACTGTTGTGTTGATTACTGGTACTAGGATGCAACCTACAGACCACCAGGCTGGTTTATACCATTTAATCCCACCACTCACAATAGTGACCAATAAAAACTTTTTCATGCTACAGACATATGATTTTAGAAGTACAATTTGTATGTGCAATATATTACCAAATGCTATTATTCATTTAGGTTGACTTTAAGTCAGGTTTGGATATCCTTGACCTGCAACATTATCCCCCAGGCTGAAAAAGTGACACTAATTTCATCTGCTAAAGTCTGTGGTTCTGATGGATCAGAAAGTGTTGTGATGGATAAAAATGATATTGTGATTAATAATGAGAACCTGCCTCACTGTACCCGTTAAAACTCTTCTGCATGAGACACACACAGACAGTCAATACAACGACCCCACCTTCTAATATCAGGCTGGTTAGCAAACATAATGATGCCAAAACAAAATAAGATCATCTATCAGGACAACAAATAATGGTAAATTTAACAGGAAACAAACCCACAATGCCGTGCTGCCATACCAAAGGAAAGAGCCAGAGACTGTCCTCCCAACTGTTTTTGACTTGTTTCTTTTGTATGGCACAGTGATAATATAAAATGCAAAGAATCAAAAAGGAAGAGAGGAAGAGAGGAACTAGAAGAAGTAAAGTTTCAGAACAAAAGAAGAATGAGAAAAGACTACTTTGAATTTTGACTTTTAGAGTTCATTCTTGGCCTTGTAAACACACTATATATTATATAGTATTTTGTACTACTCCACTACATTTAAGAGGGAAATATTGTACTTTTTAACAGGGCTGACCTGAATGCTTTGAAGCTTTGACCATGGTAACTGACCTCCAATCAGTATTCGAATGCTTCTTTTTTTTAATATATTTAAATATGTAATATGTAATATGTAATATGTATATGAAATATGTAATAATGTATAAATCACATAGCCCATGAAATAAGGAATAATCCCTGCTGCGCAACGCAAGCGCCGCACCGCACCGCACCGCGAAGCTTCGAATACCTTCGAATATTTCTCACCGAAGCTTCGAAACCCCCAAAAATGGTATTCAGGACAGCTCTGCTTTTTTCTGCACTACATTTATTGGATAACTTTAGTTACTTTGCAGATCCGGATTAACAATACAAAATATAATCAACAACTAAATTATGATGTAATATTACAGATTAAGATACAAATGTATTGAACCCTGGGGGAAATTCACAAGCTACCCAGCAGTATATAAAGTAATTAAAATGAGGTCTACCTTTACCAGCTGCAACATTAAAGTGATGAACACATTAATGCATCAGTAACTATAATCCAAGAATATATTATTCTGAATAACAAGTACTTAAAACTATAACTAATAACTTTTTTCTGTTTTTCTGACTGTTAAAAGAAAAAAGAGCATTTTGTCATTTGAACACTAACATAATGCATAATAAGTATTGCATAATTTTACATTTGAGTTTATAAATTTAAGCTAAATTATTTAAATAAGATTATCTATGAAACCAACTCTACTGATGGTTATCGGCATATTAATATATAGTTAAATTAACTTTTTTTTATAAACTTTATTTATAAAACCTTTTAAATATATAATTATATAAACTTTTAATAACTACTGGTATAATTGTAACAACATATTATATATAACCCAGTGAGTGAACAGCTTTACCACCTCTGAGGGCAGTGCTAATATTTGCTGTCAGATGAACAAGCAGCTGTGAATGTAAGAGCAGAGCGCCATCTACAGGCAGTGATATCGCATTAAATTGGGTCTGGTACTTGGTACTCCAAGTATATTTGATGCAAATACTTTTGTACTTTTACTTAAGTAAATTTTGCACACAGGACTTAGAGTATTTCTACACTGTGGTATTACTACCTTTACTTAAGTAAAAGATCAGAGCACGTCTTCCACCTCTGTGAAACATAAATCCTGAATCATCACTGGTGCAGCCCAGTGGTTTTAGAAATTACATCATTAGTTAAATGGAGATCACCTGTGGTTGGTGAAGGGTGATTGTGGTATAAATGCACCTGTAACTTTACAGGACAAAACCTCCAACATGAAGACAAAGAAACTCTCTGATCATTTCTATCCTTTGGAGTTGAATCAGTCATGAAGAAATGGAAAGGTAAATAATTTATTATAATATTCAAACTAAATTCATTGTTATGAAATGTTATTTCATCATTCCAGGTTTTATTGGAGCTCATTTTTATTTTATTACAGAATTCTTTACTTTAAAAAGTTCTTTTCAAAAGCCTGTTTTTTTTTTCATGATGGCATTCTTCCTTTTATTATTATTAATAATATTATTATTGGCTGAGGATGGAGGGGGTGGTGACTGAGCCATTATGAAAAAAGTGTCATTCTGAAAAATTATGAAATAAAAACAGACTTATGAAAAATTATGTTTTCAGAAGAATCTTTAATGAACTAAAAATCTGTTGTAATTTGTTATGTATGTTAAAGGGTTAAGTACTAATACTAGACAAGAACAGTTATGAGTAGAATACATGTTTATTTTTTACAATTTTCATCACTTGTTCTTATACTAAACTTTCTTACCGCAACATTGCAATAATGTTCATTTTATACATTTTGGTACCTAAAGCTGTTGCAGGAAAGACATGTTGCGGAAATTTCATTTTTGCTAATATTGCAGATAAATGGCAGCTAGCAATTGGTCCTATCCTAGCCTAACAATTACTTTTAATATCAGAATTCAACCAGGCGCCACCCAATTTTGTAAAAATATGGAAAACTTCAAAATTTGATATTAATCAATTGAGTCTCATAACCTCGGGGATGCTACGGAGTTCTTGGGCATAGTGCACTGTGATTTGAGTTGTTCTATACTGTATACACACACATAGAATAACCAAGTTCTTTAATGTTTATTTGACTAACTACATGACTAAACTACTAACGGAGGATAATTGAATAAATGATAAAGCTAAAGGAAAAGGGAATAGAATGAATAAATGATGAATGAAGGAATGCAGTGAATACAACGATGAGCATTTATGAATAGAAATGAATCAAATGTGACCAGGCCAATTCAGTGACTGATATCTCTCCATTAAATCTTCCCCCCCCCCCCCAAACTGGGAGAGTGGCTCCAGCAGATTCCAGGAACGACATCTGAATCCTCAGTCCAGAAGAGCGCAGTCCTATGAACAGCTAAGATACTGCGCAGATCCCTCAAACTCCCAGGCCTCTGGTAGAGGACCCGAGCTTGAGGAAGACACAGATACGACCCCACGAGGGTGAGAGGGAGATTTTTTTTATATACATCTATATATATATATATATATAGATATATATATAATTTCATATGTAGTCATTTCACTTATACTCTGATCTTTATATTTGTTTTCCTGCTCTGAAATCACCAACATTACATAGAGTCTGAACCAAAACTGAAAAGTCCACCTTAAAACTGACATGTCCACCTTAAATAGAACGACTACTCCTCTGACTAAACTGTGTTTTTATTCAGTCATCTTGTCTTCATGACATCAAATTGAACATCATATACATATATGTCTATTTTGTACATATTGTAAACATTTCATGTAATTAAACATTGATTTTAATGTACTGCAAGCAGCACATCTGGAGGCCAAGCAACGGGTATGTGCTCCGAACGCTGCAGCAGGAATCAAAATGAAACAGTATCGATAAAAAAGAAAAGGCTAAAAGAACCAAACATGAAGATCGGAAACTAAATTAAATAATTTTACACATGAAAACGTCGACAATTGAAACAAAACAACTAAACAGCAACAAAAAGAAATCTATGACGAAAACAAAAATAAACATATCTTTAGAATAATGAGTCAGCAGGAGGACAGGTGCAAGTTAAAAGGTTAAATTCAATGACTTTCCCATTAAGAAATCATCCTCTTTAACTGCTCTTTTCCACTGTCACACAGACCTTCAGTGGTAATATCTTCAGTTTATTACGGCTAATGAATGGAAACAGCTTCTCATTGAAAGTGTGTGTGAAAGTGTGTATGTGTGTGTTAGTATCAGGATCAATAAACGACAGCTTTCCTCGGTTCCAGTCCAGATTCACTCTGATCCTCTGGAGCTTCTTCTGGACTCTGAGATCAGTTAGTGAAGATGGTGGTGACCATGCTGAGTATTTACCTTTATTGAACCCTAATCTCCATAATCCAGACCATATGAGTCCCTTCCTCTGAGAGGACTCTGCTAACACACCCAGTAACCAGTATGTACTGTCTCCAACCTCGACATCCCAGCTGTGAGTCCCTGAGTTAAAGCCCTCAGAGCCCAGGACAGACCAGTATTTATCTAACCTCTCTGGATTATCAGGAAGCTGCTGTTTCTCTCCTCCTCTCACACTGGTCAGATCTTCAGACAAGATGAGTTCTGGATGAGCTGTGTTTGGGTCCAGAATCACAGGAGTGTAGGAGACCATCTCCTTCATCTTGTTCCAGATGTTGAAGGTCAGGTTGCCCAGGTGTTTGGCCTCGTCTATCAGAGCTCCTGAGAGCAGCTGTGGATCCTCCAGCAGGGGGCGCTGCTGGACTCTTTCTACTGCAGCCTTGTAGTTGTGCAGGAATGAGACGTCTTCAGCTCTCAGCTCCTCCTCTGTGGCTCTGACTGTGTCTGAAAGAGCTGCTATCTCTCTGCTCAGAGCCTCAATCTTCTTCTTCATCATCTGACTCTTCTGCTCCTCTTCCTCCCTCAGAGCAGAGATCCTGGCCTCCTCTTCCTCTTCTAGAAACTGGTGAAGCTTCTTAAACTGCTCCTTAATCTTCCTCTCTGTGTGTCGGGCCTGGACCTTCATGTGTTCTGCTGTTTGATCAGACTTCACTTTAAATCGTCAAAAACCTTTAACTTCTCCTTTAAGGGATCCAGAGTTTCCTGAAGTTCCTTTTTGTGTTGTCGTGCAGCTTCATCGATGGGTCTGATTCTGTGGTTGGTGTGTTTTTCTGAATCTCTGCAGACGAGGCACACTGGCTGCTGATGGTCCAGACAGAAGAGTTTGAGTTTCTCAGAGTGCAGACTGCAGAGAGCCTCTGAAGCTCGTCAGAGTAAAAAGCAGAGCAAATGTTTGTGTCAGCTCGAGTCGCAGCCGCTCCCCAAACCGTGTGAGCGAAACACTGACTTTTAACAAGGAACTGTTTGATCAAGTGTTTTTATTAGTTTTAATCACTTGAATCATCTGTGTTTGAGTGGAGGAAACCCCTGCAGACAATTCGTCTTCTTTATTTTCTTCTTACTGCCAACACATGAAAAGACTGAAACTAGTATGTACTACACACCTCACTGACGGTAAACTTCCTCAGTGAACACAGAAGTCACCGCTGGATGATCCACCGTTGTCGCCCAAGTGCGCTGACGTTCGAGATGGTGGCTCCTGCTGAATTGTCCTGCCTTAAATCTGAGCTCTTGTCCCTGGAGAAGCTCATCCATGAACTTCTGCACCGTCAGTCTCAGATTGTTTCCCGTTTACGACTAGCTGGCGTGGAGCTAGCTGATGACCGGCTCCCTCCTGCTGCCGACCCGTCCTGGGCTACGGTGCCGATGAGCTCTAAGAGGCTTTCCATGCCTCTTTTCCCCGATCCCCTGGGTGAAGAGGATAACGATCTACTCCAGCTTTCCAACCACTATGGACCACTTCAGGGATTGGACGACGGTAATGATGAGCCGCCGCTTCCCAACTCTACGGTTTCTCCCACACAGCGTTGGTCCGGGTCGTCCTCTTGGGCCTCGGTTGTGCAGGGCGGCGGTGCTGGTACCGGACCATCCTCACGCAGAAAGCGCACCTCTCCTTGCAGCAGTACCTCCAACTCACGGGCCGCTTCTCCCTCTCGTAAGCGTTCCCGGGTGGCTCCCTCACCGCCTCCTTCCATCTCCTCCAGTACTCCTCTCTCTTCTGTTGCCACTACAGTTAGCACAGCTGAAGCTAGCTGCCTCCGTTTTCCACCTCCAGAATGTATCCTTGTGGGTGATTCCATGGTTAGAGCGGTCGCTATCCCAAATGGCATAACCTATTCTTTTTCAGGTGCTAAAGTCCTTGACTTACTCCTACATATCCCTGCCATCATTGAGCGTCACCCGTCTGCCCACACAGTTATTGTGCATGTGGGTACGAATGACATCAGGTGTAAACAATCCACCAAGCTCCGTGATGACTATGAACTCCTAGCAGTGACGATTGAAAGCCTTGGAAAAATTTGCATATTTTCGGGTCTAATCCCCACCCTCCGACGGAGCTCTGAGATGTTTAGCCGTCTCTACAGTGCTGATCAATGGTTGAGTAACTTTTGCTTAGCATGTGGTTATGGGTATATTAGCCACTTTGACTCCTTCTGGAATATGATTAATCTGTACAAGCATGATAATCTCCATCTCAACAATAAGGGAACTACAGTCCTGGCTACTAACTTTTCCTGCCATCTATCCAGTCTTGCTGACTGACGCTATGCCTCTGTGAATTTAGCTCTGGTAAATAAAACAGGACTCCCACTTCTTGATTTCCAATGCAATATGGACCCTTCTGCCCACATTCCCCCTAGCCCACTCATAACTGCCGCCCCAGCTCTATCCCCTGTTGCATGTGCAGTGAGCTCCATCCCTGTCATTGTTAACCACAGGTCACGTAGACAGCAAGTGACTGAAGTCAGGCTTCATCAGAGAGCGAGTACCTGTCACCTGCGCCCGCTGTCTCGTGCCTCTGCTGGAGCTGCCCCTGACGAATCTTCTGTCAGGATGGCTCTGCTCAATGCTCGCTCCATCGCCAACAAGTCATTTATCCTCAGAGACTTATTTATTAATGAGAATTTGGACTTTCTATTCCTCACTGAAACCTGGCAAAGGAATATGGAATACTCGTCCATCAATGAACTTTGTCCTGCAGACTGTCGCTCCATCTGCACACCGAGGCTGTCAGGCCGTGGTGGAGGTCTTGCAGTGGTCTTTAGAAATCAGTTTGACTGCCGGTTGGTTAGCACTGAGTCTTTCCCCTCATTCGAACTTACTATGACTAAAGTTGGTCGGTTGAAGCCTTTCTATTGTATTTTAATTTATCGCCCCCCAGGCTCATCTGGCCCTTTCCTGTCTGATTTTACTGAGTTTTTATCTTCGGTTATAAAACTGGACAAAGTTTTAATTTTGGGGGATTTTAACTTTCATGTTGATGATGCTACCTCTAAGGCTGCATCTGAATTTTTAGATACTACTAAGTCTTTTAACTTTATACAACATGTTTCTGGGTCCACTCATTCAGCGGGGCATACTCTGGATTTAGTTTTTTCACACGGTCTAACTATCGGCAATGTTAGCCTAGCAGATTTCCTTGTCAGCGATCATAAGTGTGTTCTTTTTGATGCTTCTTGTAATTTGGAACTTCTGCCTGATAAAAGTTTGTCTTGCAGGCGTATCATTAGCCATAGCACAGCTGAAAATTTCACAGCTTTGTTTGACCCTGATGTGCTGTTAAACTGTTTTGATGTGGAGACCTTGGTCCAGTTATTTAATGACCAATGCTCCTCTGTATTGGATATAGTGGCTCCCTTTAAATCTAGACAAGTCTCCTCTGTCAAATCCTCACCTTGGATTAATGAGTCACTCCGCAGTTTTAAGCGAAAATGCAGGAAGTCAGAGCGCTTATGGAAAGCCACCAAATTTGAGGTTCATCGTCTACATCTTAAAGATCTTTTAATCAATTATAATGAGATGGTGAGGGCTGCTAGGTCTACCTATTTTGCCAACCTTATTTCAGCCAATAAAAGAAATTCAAAATTTCTCTTTGAGACCATAAACTCTATTGTCTCTCCTACCGCTCCACAAATGCCGGTCTTCTCAAACACTGATTGCAATAACTTTCTTAAATGTTTTGTGGATAAAGTCAGCGATCTCAGAGCAAACATCCTCCCATCATCAACTCATCACTCCATTGGTGCTTCCTGCTCGACAATTCTGAACTCTTTTTCTCCTGTTTCCTTGGAGGATATCACAACATTATTGCGCAAAATTAAGCCCTCATCTGGCCCCCTTGACATTATTCCCTCATCCTTGCTTTTAAATGTTTTTAACTCTATTGGCCCAGCTATTGTAGCCATGATTAACCTCTCCCTCTCAACTGGCTCTGTCCCTAGCCATTTTAAACATGCCATTGTTCAACCTTTGCTGAAAAAAAACAAATTTAGACCCTTCCCTCCCAACAAATTATAGGCCTATATCAAAGCTGCCTCTTTTGTCCAAACTGTTGGAAAAAGTTGTCGCCAATCAGCTTACAACTTTTCTAGACACACATAGCTTGCATGACCCCTTTCAATCTGGTTTTCGTAAACAGCACTCAACTGAAACCACTCTTATTAAAGTCACAAATGACATCATGATGGCTGCAGATGATGGGAAATGCTCATTTTTGGTGTTACTTGACCTCAGCTCTGCCTTTGATACAGTTGATCATGGTATTTTATTAAATAGGCTAAACCAGCAGGTGGGTATTTCTGGGTCTGCCTTGGACTGGTTCTCATCTTATCTTGCTGATAGGAGCTTTTCTGTCTCAGTGGGTCAGTTCATGTCAGACACAGCCCCTCTGTCATGTGGTGTCCCACAGGGTTCTGTTCTGGGTCCTATGTTGTTTTCTTTATATATGCTGCCTCTTGGACAGATTATTAACCAATATAGTGGCATCTCGTACCATTTTTATGCCGATGACATTCAGCTGTACTGTTCTTTTAAACCTGAGGAGAGACACCAACTCTCCATTTTAATTGAATGTTTGGATGCCATCAAGATCTGGATGACTAACAACTACCTTCAGCTAAATTCAAAAAAGACTGAAGCCCTGATAATTGCCCCTGAAAATCATATTCCAGACATTAAGCAATTTATAGGGTCGTTAAGTGCATGTGTTCAGCTTAACCTCAGGAATTTAGGTGTCACTTTTGACCAATCCCTGTCGCTGGACAATCATGTTAGCCAGCTTATTCGGTCTTGCTTCTTCCAGCTGAGGAACATAGCCAAATTAAGATCTGTGGTGACCAGGGCTGAGATGGAGATGATAATTCATGCTTTTATTTCTTCTCGTTTAGATTATTGTAATGCGCTTTTTACCTGTTTGAATCAAACCTCTTTGAATCGTCTCCAATCCGTCCAAAATGCAGCTGCTCGGCTTTTAACCAGACATAACAAGAGATCTCATATCACCCCGATTTTATCCTCTCTGCACTGGCTTCCTATTAAATTTCGTGTCCATTTTAAAATTCTTGTGCTAACTTTCAGAGCCTTGAATGGTCAAACACCACAGTATATAACTGACCTCCTCCTCCCGTACACACCTAATCGGGCTCTTAGGTCTTCTGACCAAAAACTATTGTCAGTCCCCAAAACCCACTACAAAACCCGAGGTGACCGTGCCTTCCAAGCTGTTGCACCCAAGTTATGGAACGCCATCCCCCTATCGCTGCGTTCCCTAGAGTCCTGTGACATTTTTATGAAGCAGCTGAAAACGTTCTTGTTTGGACAGGCCTTTGTTTTATCTGTCTGAATAACCGCTGCCTTTTACTTAGTGCTTTTATTGGCCTTTTAGGACTGTATTCGCAACTTGTTTTTGTTTTGGCGTCGCCTTTATTGGCCTTTTATGACTGTATTCGCATCTTGTTTCTGTTTTGGTGTCGCTATCCTCACTTGTTTGTTTTATTGTAATTTTAGCTTGTCAGCGCTGCGCTGTCATCGCTACTTTTAATTTTGACTGATGTATTACTTTTATTAATGTAAAGCACTTTGTGATTTATATCTGTGAAAGGTGCTATACAAATAAACTTTACTTACTTACTTACTTACTCTCTGATCTCTCTCCAGTAAGAAAGCCTCACACAGGTTCTTTAAGGCCAGGTTTAAAGGTGGGTCCATTGAAGATCTTCTCTTACAAATTTGACACTCGCGTGTTTGTTTCTCTCTCCACCAGCTCTTCAGACAGTCTTTACAGAAGCTGTGGCTACATGACAGAAGAACAGGATCTATAATCCTAAATTTCCTTCGGGATTAATAAAGTATCTATCTATCTATCTATCTATCTATCTATAAAGACGTCATGACAGACCGGACAGCAGAGATCCTCCTCTGATCTGGAAGCCATTTTGTCTCTGAGTGAAGCTGAAAACACAGCAGACAGAAAGTACAGTCAGTCACGGCTCCCCTCCCTCCTCTACTAGCTTCACTGACATTTACTTTCACTTTGAGTCGTGTTTTTATTCAAACTCACATTCAGCGTTTGGAGCGTCAGCAGGTTGAAGCAGCAGTGTTGTAGTTTTCCACTTTTCTCCCCTGTAGCTGAACTCACTCAGATGAAGTTGTTAGTTTGTTCTGAAGGTGAATCTGATCGTCTGGTTTTCAATCTGTGTGACTCTCTTTAATGAGGAAGAATAACAAACGGTTTCCTGGTTTGTCTCTGGTCAGTCTGGTGAGGGGTGGAGCTTTGTCACACATCGTCTGCTAAATGTTTTTGCTTCACATGTAACACAGGAGTGTTTCATTCCAAAGTTTTGATCTAATGCTGGATGAGTAAACTGATAGTGAGCAGCAGGCTGTTGCAACATGTTAATGTTCAAAAGCAGTTTGAATGTAGGATGAATGTAGTGGAGGAGATAAAATATAATTTAGTAAAATCCTAGGAATATTCTGGGATCATGGTACATCGAGGGAAAGAGGCAGTATATACAGTAAGGAATAATGTATGTAAAGGGTAACATGGAAAATTGCTTGGTTTTGATGGATCAGAAAGTGATGGATATAAATGATTGTCATTAATAATGAGAACCTGATTCACCTTAACCATTACAACTCAGCTGCATGAAACACACAGACAGTCGATACAACGACCCCAGCTTCAAATATCAAAACTCCAGAGACTCAAAGGAACCCTTCACTAAGGTCTCGAGCACCAATGGCAGTTCCCACTGTTGGGAGAAGGCACGCATCACCAGGCGTTGTCTCCTGACCCCCTGCATAAACCGCTTCATGAGAGGGTGGCCAAAACCCTCGTAGCAGGAAGAAATTTCTGCTGCAATGGACAACACCACAGCTGTCATCAAGAGGGCCCAACAGTGCCTTTATTCTCTCCGCAGACTGAAGAAGGTGGACCTCCCCATCCCAGCCATGACCATGTTCTACAGAGGCACCATTGAGAGCATCCTCACTTACTGCATCTCTTCCTGGTTTGGTAACAGCACAGCAGAGGAGAAACACAGACTGAACAGGATAGTGAGATCAGCTGAAAAAATCATTGGTGCCTCTCTGCCATGTCTGCAGGACATCTACACTGAGCGCTGCGTGCGCAGATCAAACGGTATCATAAAGGACTCTACTCATCCCTCTCATGGCATGTTCGCACTCCTGCAGTCCGGGAGAAGATACAGGAGTATCCGATCAAGGACTACTCGGCTGTTAAACAGCTTCTTTCCCACAGCAATCAGACTGCTCAATCAGAGAATGTGAACTGCACTTAAGAGACTGTTCCTTTAAAGGGGCTATATGTAAGAATCAGAAATTGCTTGTTCACAGCGACACCTGTGGCCGCAATGTCAACGAAAGTCGGCGTCCTGTTGCTCGCGCTCGCGCTTGTGCTCGCGGTACATTGACATGAACGAGCACCGGTCTAAACAGTGAGGCGACACACGTCAGCTAACACACAATATCAATCTATATTTCACCTGCTTGGCAGTAATGTCAGCTGACCAGACGAAGGTCTCTCCATGGATCAATGCTGATACTAGTGTTGGCTTTTCCTTTTTCAGCCTGCCGACCGCGGAGGGAACGGGGGGGAGAGACCGACACCCGGTCGGGGGGCGGAGAGACACCGACACCGACACCCGGTCGGGACGATAACGTAACTCGCTGCGGAGCCCCGTCACTTTACAAGACACGGGAAACCTCTGTTTGTCTGGAGGAGCGGCAGCATTTATTTCTGCAGATATTCTCAGAGCTAAACTAACTCTTCTGCAGTGTGCGCGCGTGCACGTGGAGTTGGAGCGAGCCGAGCGGGTGAGAACGAGCGCGGTGTGCAAGCAGGCAGCAGGCAGCAGGAGCAGCGCGTACCCACACGCGAGCGCGCATGGGATTCCGACCCGTTATGATTTATGCGCGTGATAAGTTACAAATAGTCCCTTTAAATATTTTTTAAGTTTTAAATTATAACTATTTATTCTATCCTATTTTAGCATACTTTTAGCTTATTTATTAGTGCTCTTATTTATTAGCTAATTACTTAATAATTGTTTTATTTGTTTTTTCCCAATTGTTTTGCACTGAATTACTGAGTGGTGGATGTGTGAAACATAATTTCGTTTTTATGTGGAGCATAAGAATGACAAATAAAGAAATCTTGAATCTTGAATCTTGGATCCGGCTCTGTCTCAGGGATGACCGAAGGCAGCGGCGGAATGTAGCCGCCTAGAGCAAGGACTTCAACGGCGTCGATCTCGAGCTCCGGCTCGCTCTCATTTCAACTAAGCATCACATCGAAGCGTCGGAAGTGATCCTACCGCTGCTGGCGTCGAATCTTTGGCAGCGCTCGGCAGGCTGGTGGCTGCTGAACTCTGCTCTCTGCTTGGTCTGCACTGAGGCCCTTGGGCACTGACGAGGTTCTTGAAGCGCGACTCTATCCGTGGAGATGAGCAGTCAGTGAGCAAATCGCCGTTCGCTGAAAAGAAAAAGGAAAGCAGACATGTGTGCTACCTTTATATACTGTGGGGTCCGCGCGTATTGGGGATGGTACGTTTTGATTGGCTGGCTACGCTTGTGCAAATTTTCAGTGGGTGAATACATGCTTGTGTTTGGAGGATTACCCCTAGAGTGCAGTAGAGGCCGGCCTGTGTTAGTTAGAACCATGGTTTTGTATCAGCATCTTTAGGAAGTGGCAACCTAAGCCTATGGAGAAAAATAACAATCCCAACTACTTATTTTTTTTTTGTAGGCCTAAACATCTTCTCGTTTTTAACTCTGATGTTTATGAGCTGCTCGGTTTTTATATACAACACTTTACAATCAAATGAACACGTCTATCATTTTCTAGACTAGACGAGTATTTAATCCTAAATAAAATGTAACTTTTAAGTTTTTCATGTCTTTATGACAATATTAAATGTCTATCTTTGTCTGAGCAGTTCACGAGAAATTGTTTACAAACGGGTAGTCACACGGAACTTACATCTGTACGGAGCGTCTTCCATGATGCACACAAAATGCCATTACACGTGGTCAGTAGGCTAAACTTAAACTTTATTCACAAGCTGCCCAACAGTAGGATAAAGTAATTAAAATGAGCTCCACCTTTGCCAGCTGCAACATTAAAGTGATGAACACATTGAAGGGACAGTCACACATGCGCTAAATTAACATTCACCTCCCGTTCACTTCCATTTTATGCGAGCGAAGGGACGAAAAAACATTCACTTCCTTTTGCAAAGCAAATTCGCATCTTCACATTCTCCTGGAGTTCAACTTTGGTGAACTTTCAGTTGGAATATCGCCTCGGCAGGCGATGGTCACTCGCCTGCATTCGCACGTGTGATCGTCCCATAATGCACCAATAATTTTAATCCAGTGATATACTATATATTAATCTGAAATGGGCCATTCTACATAATGAGTACTTTTGGTACTCTAAGTATATTTTGATGCTAATACTTTTGTACTTTTACCAAAGTAAAATTTTGAATGCAGGACTTTTACTTGTAACAGAGTATTTCTACAGTGTGGTATTACTACATCTACATTAGTAAAAGATCAGAGTACTTCTTCCACCTCTGTGAAACATAAATCCTGAATCATCACTGGTGTGGCCGAGTGGTTTTAGAAATTACATCATTAGTTAAATGGAGATCACCTGTGGTTGGTGAAGGGTGATTGTGGTATAAATGCACCTGTAACTTTACAGGACAAAACCTCCAACATGAAGACAAAGAAACTCTCCGATCAGCTCTGTGAAAAGATGATTGAAAAGTCAAGTCAATTTTATTTGTATAGCCCAATATCACAAAATCACAAATTTGCCTCTGGGGGCTTTACAATCTGTACAGGATACGACACCCTCTGTCCTTTACAGTACGACACTCTCATCGGAGGAGGAAAAACTTAACAAAAAAAACTTTTAACAGGGAAAAGCTCAGTGAAAAGATTATTGAAAAGCTCACATCAGAGGAGAAAATGTTACTAATTCCATTGGAGTTAAATCAATCATTAATTAAAATAATATTCAAACTAAACTCATTGTTATTTCATCATTCCAAGTTTTATTGGAGCTCATTTCACTTTTATTACAGAATTCTTTATTTTAATAATCTTTTTCAAAAGTCTGTTTTTGTTTCATGATGGTATTTTTTTCCTTTATTATTATTGTCTGAGGATGGAGGGGGCAGTGACTAGTGACAGCAGCTGTTCTGAAAAGAGACATTATGAATAAAAGTGTCATTCGGAAAAAATATGAAATAAAAACAGATTCAAGACAAAGGGATCTTTTCAGAAGAATCTTTAATGAACTAAAAAATCAGCTGTAATTTGTTATTTGTGTTAGATAATATTAATATTAATACTAAGTAAAGACAATAAACTACATTGATTCCAGGAGGGAAATTTAGCATTACAGCAGCACAAGAATATTATAGGAAGACAAGAACAGTTATTTATATATGGATTAGCATATGCAAAATAAATTTAATTAAGCACCAGATGAAAAAATAATACATTAGTAATAACATTACTATTGAGAATAATAATACGATTAAAGTCAAACAATTATAGTGAAATGTTAATCAAAATATATAAATATGAATTGAAACTGTAAAAATTATTTTACTGATATTTTAATACTGTTAAGTTGAACACACTTTGATCAGCAGATGGCGCTAAAACATCAGCAAAAGAAGTCCTGCTGCAGGTTCTTCACCTCATTACACAACATTTAAAAAGACCTCCAGACTGCAGTTTACCTACTGAAATTACTGATTATTACTTAGTATTAATTATTAATATTAATAATAATAATATTATTATATAATAACAATATTAATAATTAATATTATTAATTATTATAATTAGTACTAATTATTAGTACTACTTACCTGTGACGTTTTTACTAATATGTTTGCACTATGGAACTGTGATGCTGGAAACTTGAATTTCCCTCGGGATCAATAAAGTTACTATCTATCTATCTATCTATCTATCTATTAAAGATGTTAAACTAAAGTCGGTAACCTATCTGAAACTTCTTTGGAATTACTAGCAAAATTAACCCAAAAGTTACCTCAAAATGTATCTAAAATTACTTTATGATAAACATTATTTAATATTTTTATGCTAAAATAGCATATAATGGTTAAACTAGGGCCCTTAGGCTTGAGAAGCGGCTGTGCGCTGCTCTTCATCGGAGGTGGAAGGCAAAAAACTAATAGAAGACACTTCTGATCAGCCACAAATCTCACCATTGTGTGACTTATTGTCTACACAAATGTAACCTGGTAGCTGATGTAATGATTCAGGGAGTTTTTTAAGAAATTTCAAAAAAGTTACTTGCTAATTATCATCTTTTTACAAGCAGACATGGAAATAAAGCATATCAATTAGCTTTGTATTCTTTTCCTGGAAATAAATATTATTAAATATATATTACCAGCTATTGGGAAATAGCAGAATATAATTATTAAATAATGTTTATAATAATGTAATTTTCGATGAATTTTGAGGTAAATATTGGGGTAATTTGGCAGTAATTCCAAAGAAATTTCAAATAAGTTACTTGCTAATTATCACCTAATTATCATGAAATTTTGCAGACATGTAAAATGAAGTGTTACCCTAAAGTCATGCCATCGCTTCTCATCATTTGTGGATTATACAGTATGAAGTAAAGGACAATATGTTCCAATTCAGTTCCAGTCAGTCGTTTGATATGATTCATTCAGGGAAATTAAGGAATATTAATAAAGGAGATGCTTTCATCTGATAGACTTCAGCCTCCCTGTCTCAGCCTGTGTCTCCAGCTATTGCGTCACTTTTACACTGTGGTGTCAGTTATCTTTCAGTTCCAGTTTGTAGCTTTGTAATATTTTGGTTGTGTCCAGAAGGTAACCCCCAAGTTGTGAAACTCCTGCGAGATAGTTCAGGTTAGGCCAAGGCTTATTTAAAGAGGCTGGGACACTGTCTTGAGCTATGGGGTCTGACACATGTGCAGTGTATGTATGAATGAATGAATGAATGAATGAATGAATGAATGAATGAATGAATGAATAATTGAATGAAAGAATGAATAATTTATTTTCTTGTCTGGTCATCTACATAACCCATCCCTCATGGGATTATTCAGACATATTAACAAACAACAAAACAAACAAACATTCCAGCATGTTAGACCAACATCATCTAACAGCACAATACACCAGCAAAATTAAACATCATCCAGACATAATCGCACACGTGAACCTCCCACAAATAATGCTCCAGGATACATCACACAATGAAAACACAACAAATAAACAGTCACAGATATACAATCACAGCCCCCTAAGCACATACACAAATCCAATCATGACAAAAAAAAGGCATAAGAGTCTGAGGAATTTATCTATTGTATGTTGCTTTTCTTCTCCTGTCCCATGCTTTAGAAAGAAATTCAGCAAATGCAAAAACATTATCAAAAAGATATTCAATTAAGGCTCCAGTATCCAAACCTATCAAATCTAAACCAGGAACATGAACTTTTTTAAATAATATTTGTCTTAAATCATGATATAAAGGACAAAATAAAATAAAATTGATTTTGTTCTCGACCTCATTTAGTTCACAATATTGACACAGTCTTTCCTCTTCAGTTACACCTCTGTATCTTCCCGTTTCAACGTGTAGTGGTAATATACCACATCTTAACTGTGCACAAATTGACCTCTTACTTTTAGGCAAAATATATTTAACATATTTTTCACATTTGTAATCTTTCTTAAATAAACAATAAGTTATTTTTGCCAGATTTCGTCGGCCCATGATTGTATGCATTTAGTCCGGACCTAGTATTTAAACTCCTCCACCTCCACAGCTGTTTTCGGAAAGCAATGTTCTTCAAGTCCACATTCTTCTCGTAAATCAAATATTTCCGATGCCCATTCACCTCCAACAGACAAGCCCCAGTTAAATATCTCACTAGCCACCCTGTTGGATGGTAAACCCAGCAACCTGTTCAAAGAGGCTCACCATGCTGGCCTTCCATCTTACTTCACAGGAGTCCCACCCCATATCACCATTAGCTGCCAAGACAGGCGCATATTTATGAAGTCCCAAAAAGAATTTAATTGCCCGATTGTGGACCTGCTTTTCTAACCCCACATTCCTGACACATAGTCCAGAACAGGACAAACACATGTTTGATACAGTTTGGAATATGTAGAATAACCCATATCTCTCATCATTTTACTTTTAACTTTAACACCCCCCAAAGCCCTATTTGCTGAGTCTGCTAGAACTGAAGCACCATGTAAAAAAGACATACTTTCATCTAAGAAAAAGCCAAGATACTTATATTTATCTGTAAACTCAAGTTGTTTCTCACCAACGCAAAACTGAAAACTACTCCTTTCTCTATCTGGTTTTCCAAAATGCATAATTTGTGGGTTTTTTTCAACTTATATAAAGTCTTTTTACACCATTCATCAACACACGTCAGCATTGCTTGTAAATCTTCCTCATTCTCTGACAGTAAAATAATATCATCAACATAAAGAATGTTTACAAGTACACGGCCACATAAAATCCCTTTCCCCAGCTGCTTTAGCTCTCTTGCCAGATCATTAATAAAAACAGCCAAATAATGTTGGTGATAAAATATCACCTTGCTTAACACCAGAGGGCGTCGGAAACCATTCTGTACGATATTCATTCACTTTCACACAAGCAACAGGTTCCTATAAAGAGTTAACGGCTTGATAGAGTTTTCCATTAACCCCTATTTGGTAAAGCTTAAATTTTAGGAGATCATGATCAACAAAATTAAACAGTGTAACTGGAGCTGTAGTAATTCATTGATATTGGCTCAATTTCTGCGAGTGCAGACCAGATTTTACTGCTCATGTGTTGTACCCCAATGATATGACGCGATGATGACGCGTGACTTCTCCTTTTTTCACCCTCCTTGGGTTAGGCATTGACCTTGAATGGTTAAGGTTAGGAAAGGTCATCTGGCAGCGAGTCTCACACAAGTTTTCGTGACTCGGGGGCTTCTAGACACGACTGTTCTCTTAACTTTGTTAACATTTCAGCACTAAAGCAGCCGTTCAGATACTGCTGATTTGGATCCTTTTAAATTGTTTTTATTTTATTTTTGTTGGGATTTATTTGTGACAAATTAGTTCTTGTTTTCAGTGTAAGTTTCTATTGTCTATCTTTTCGTATGTATTGATTTCACTTATTCTCTCTATGTCCACCTTAAATAGAACGACTACTCCTCTGACTAAACTGTGTTTTCATTCAGTCATCTTGTCTTCATGACATCAAATTGAAACTTGTACATATATTTTGGAAAATGTCATAAGTCTATATTGTACATATTGTAAACATTTCATGTAATTAAACATTGATTTTACTGTACTGCAAGCAGGACATCTGGAGGCCAAGCAACGGGTACGTGCTCCGAACAGGCACTGCAGCAGGAATCAAAATGAAACAGTATCGATAAAAAAGAAAAGGCTAAACAAACCAAACATGAAATTTAATTGTACATATGAAAACGTCGACAATTGAAACAAAACAACTAAACAACAACAAAAATAAAAAACTATGACAAAAACATTAAGTGAAACAAAAATAAACATATGTTTGGAATAATGAGTCAGAAGGAGGACAGTTGCAGGTTAAGAGGTTAAATTCAGTGACTTTCCCAATAAGAAATCATCCTCTTTAACTGCTCTGTTCCACTGTCACACAGACCTTCAGTGGTAAAATCTTCAGTTTATCCACAGTGAAAATGTATGGAAACAGCTTCTCAGTGAAAGTGTGTGTGAAGGTGTGTATGTGTGTGTTAGTATCAGGATCAGAGAACGACAGCTTTCCTCTGTTCCAGTCCAGATTCACTCTGATCCTCTGGAGCTTCTTCTGGACTCTGAGATCAGTGGATCGAGCTGATGGTGACCGTGCTGAGTATTTACCTTCATAGAGCATTATTCTCCATAATCCAGACCGTAAGAGTCCCTTCCTCTGGACAGACTCTGCTGACACACCCAGTGCCCAGAATGTACTGTCTCCAACCTCGACATCCCAGCTGTGAGTCCCTGAGTTAAAGCCCTCAGAGCCCAGGACAGAGATGTATTCATCAAACCTCTCTGGATTATCAGGAAGCTGCTGTTCCTCTCCTCGTCTCACACTGCTCAGATCTTCAGACAGGATGATTACTGGATGAGCTGTGTTTGGATCCAGAATCAGAGTGTAGGAAACCATCTCCTTCATCTTGTTCCAGATGTTGAAGGTCAGGTTGCCCAGGTGTTTGGCCTCGTCTATCAGAGCTCCTGAGAGCAGCTGTGGATCCTCCAGCAGGGGGCGCTGCTGGACTCTTTCCACTGCAGCCTTGTAGTTGTGCAGGAATGAGACGTCTTCAGCTCTCAGCTCCTCCTCTGTGGCTCTGACTGTGTCTGAAAGAGCTGCTATCTCTCTGTTCAGAGCCTCAATCTTCTTCTTCATCATCTGACTCTTCTGCTCCTCTTCCTCCCTCAGAGCAGAGATCCTGGCCTCCTCTTCCTCTTCTAGAAACTGGTGAAGCTTCTTAAACTGCTCCTTAATCTTCCTCTCTGTGTGTCGGGCCTGGACCTTCATGTGTTCTGCTGTTTGATCAGACTTCACTTTAACTTGTTCAAAAACCTTTAACTTCTCCTTTAAGGGCTTCAGAGTTTCCTGAAGTTCCTTCTTGTGTTGTCGTACAGATTCATCGATGGGTCTGAATCTGTGGTTGGTGTGTTTTTCTGAATCTCTGCAGACGACACAAACTGGCTGCTGATGGTCCAGACAGAAGAGTTTGAGTTTCTCAGAGTGCAGACTGCAGAGAGCCTCTGAAGCTCTCTGATCTCTCTCCAGTAAGAAGGCCTCACACAGGTTCTTTAAGGCCAGGTTACAAGGTGGGTCCATTGAAGATCTTCTCTTACAAATTGGACACTCGCGTGTTTGTTTCTCTCTCCACCAGCTCTTCAGACAGTCTTTACAGAAGCTGTGGCTACATGACAGAAGAACAGGATCTCTAAAGACGTCATGACAGACCGGACAGCAGAGATTCTCCTCTGATCTGGAAGCCATTTTGTCTCTGAGTGAAGCTGAAAACACAGCAGACAGAAAGTACAGTCAGTCACGGCTCCCCTCCCTCCTCTACTAGCTTCACTGACATTTACTTTGACTTTGAGTCGTGTTTTTATTCAAACTCACATTCAGCGTTTGGAGCGTCAGCAGGTTGAAGCAGCAGTGTTGTAGTTTTCCACTTTTCTCTCCTGTAGCTGAACTCACTCAGATGAAGTTGTTAGTTTGTTCTGAAGGTGAATCTGATCGTCTGGTTTTCAGTCTGTGTGACTCTCTTTAATAAGGAAGAATAATAAACTGTTTCCTGGTTTGTCTCGGGTGAGTCTGGTGAGGGGTAGAGCTTTGTGACACATCCGCTGCTGAATGTTGTTGCTTCACATGTAACACAGGAGTGTGTTTAATGCCAAAGTTCCGATCTATTGCTGGATGTGTAGACTAATAGTGAGCAGCAGGCTGTTGCAACATGTTAATGCTCAAAAGAAGCTTTAAGGTTGAATGTAGTGGAGGAGATAAAATATAATTTAGTAAAATCTCGGGAATATTCTGGGATCATGGAACATCAAGGGAAAGGGGCAGCATGTACAGTAAGGAATAATGTATGTAAAGGGTAACATGTAAAATTGTTTGGTTTTGATGGATCAGAAAGTGATGTGATGGATATAAATGATTGTGATTAATAATGAGACCCTGATTCACCTTACCCATTACAACTCAGCTGCATGAGACACACAGACAGTCGATACAACGACCCCACCTTCTAATATCAAAGCTCCAGAGACTCAAAGGAACCCTTCACCAAGGTCTCGAGCACCAATGGCAGTTCCCAGTGCGGGGAGGAGGCACGCATCACCATGCGTTGTCTCCTGACCCCCTGCAGAAACCGCTTCATGAGAGGGTGGCCAAAGACCGGTCTATCGCCAAAACCCTCGTCGCAGGAAGAAATGTCTGCTGCAATGGTGGATCCGGCTCTGTCTCAGGGATGACCGAAGGCAGCGGCGGAATGTAGCCGCCTAGAGCAAGGACTTCAACGGCGTCGATCTCGAGCTCCGGCTCGCTCTCATGTCAACGAAGCATCACATCGAAGCGTCGGAAGTGATCCTACCGCTGCTGGCGTCGAATCTTGTGCAGCGCTCGGCAGGCTGGTGGCTGCTGAACTCTGCTCTCTGCTTGGTCTGCACTGAGGCACTTGAAGCAGGTGTTGTAAAGACCCGTCCCGGCAATCAGGCCGGTACATGACGGGCACTGACGAGGTTCTTGAAGCGCAACTCTATCCGTGGAGATGGGCAGTCAGTGAGCAAATCGCCGTTCGCTGAAAAGAAAAAGGATAGCAGACATGTGTGCTACCTTTATATACTGTGGGGTCCGCGCGTATTGGGGATGGTACGTTCTGATTGGTTGGCTACGCTTATGCAGATTTTCCTGTAACAAATGTGTCTCAGGGGGCTTTACAATCTGAACAGGATACGACACCCTCTGTCCTTTACAGTACGACCCTCTCATCGGAGGAGGAAAAACTTAACAAAAAAAACCTTTTAACAGGGAAAAGATTATTGAAAAGCTCACATCAGAGGAGAAAATGCCACAGAACTTCCTTTGGAGTTAAATCCATCATTAATTAAAATAATATTCAAACAAAATTTATTCTTATTTCATCATTCCAAGTTTTATTGGAGTTCATTTCACTTTTATTACAGAATTCTTTATTTTAATAATCTTTTTCAAAATACTGCTTGCAATGCAAAATAAATTTAATTAAGCACCAGGTGAAAAAATAATACCTTATTAAAAATATTAATATTGAGAATAATAATATGACTGAAGTTAAACAATTATATTGAAACGTTAATCAAATTAAATAAATAGGAATTGAAACTGTAAAAATTATTATGCAGATGTTTTAATCCTGTTCAGTTGAACACACTTTGATCAGCAGATGGCGCTAAAACATCAGCAAAAGAAGTCCTGCTGCAGGTTCTTCTCCTCATTACACAACATTTAAAAAGACCTCCAGACTGAAGTTTACCTGCTGAAATTAAAGATGTTAAACTAAAGTCGGTAACTCTTCATTTTACAGGTCTGCAAATTTCATGGTAATTAGGTGATAATTAGCAAGTAACCTATGTGAAATTTCTTTGGAATTACTGCCAAATTACCTCCAAATTTACCTCAAAATTTATCTAAAATTACTTTATTATAAACATCATTTGATATTTTTGTGCTAAAATAGCATATAATGGTTAAAATAGGAACCTTAGGCTTGAGAAGTGGCTGTGCGCTGCTCTTCATCGGAGGTGGAAAACCAAAACTAATAGAAGACACTTCTGATCAGGTACAAATCTCACCATTGTGTGATTTATTGTCAACACAAATGTAGCCTGCTAGCTGATGTAATGATTCAGGGAGTTTTTTAAGAAATTTCAAATAAGTTATTTAATAATTATCATCTATTTACCAGCAGACATGGAAATAAAGCATATTGATTAAATTGTATTCTTTTCCTGGAAATGTATTAAATAAATTACCAGCGATTGGGAAATAGCGGAACATAATAAGTAAATAATGTTTATAATAATGTAATTTTTGATGAATTTTAAGGTAAATATTGGGGTAATTTGGCAGTAATTCCAAAGAAATTTCAAATAGGTTACTTGCTAATTATCAACTAATTATCATGAAATTTTGCGGACCTGTAAAATCATGCCATCGCTTCTCATCATTTGTGGATTATACAGTATGAAGTAAAGGACAATATGTCCAATTCAGTTCCAGTCAGTCGTTTGATATGATTCATTCAGGGAAATTAAGGAATATTAATAAAGGAGATGCTTTCATCTGATAGACTTCAGCCTCCCTGTCTCAGCCTGTGTCTCCAGCTATTGCGTCACTTTTACACTGTGGTGTCAGTTATCTTTTAGTTCCAGTTTGTAGCTTTGTAACATTTTGGTTGTGTCAAGAAGGTAACACCCAAGTTGTGAAACTCTTGCGAGATAGTTCAGGTTAGGCCAAGGCTTATTTAAAGAGTCTGGGACACTGTCTTGAGCTATGGGGTCTGACACATGTGCAGTATATGTATGTATGAATGAATGAATGAATGAATGAATGAATGAATGAATGAATGAATGAATGAATGAATGAATGAATAATTTATTTTATTGTCTGGTAATCTACATAACCCATCTCTCATGGGATTATTCATACAGATTAACAAACAACAAAACAAACAAACATTCCAGCATGTTAGACCAGCATCATCTAACAGCACAATACACCAGCATCATCCAAACAGAAAATTAAACATCATCCAGACATAATCGTACACGTGAACCTCCCACAAATAATGCTCCAGGATACATCCCGCAATGAAAACACAACAAATAAACAGTCACAGATATACAATCACAGCCCCCTAAGCACATACACAAATCCAATCATGACAAAAAAAGGCATAAGAGTCTGAGGAATTTATCTATTGTATGTTGCTTTTCTTCTCCTGTCCCATGCTTTAGAAAGAAATTCAGCAAATGCAAAAACATTATCAAAAAGATATTCAATTAAGGCTCCAGTATCCATACCTATCACATCTAAACGAGGAACATGAACTTTTTCAAAAATATTTGTCTTAAATCATGATATAAAGGACAAAATAAAAAAAAATGAATTTCGTTCTCAATCTCATTTAGTTCACAATATTGACACAGTCTTTCCTCTTCAGTTACACCTCTGTATCTTCCCGTTTCAACGTGTAGTGGTAATATACCACATCTTAACTGTGCACAAACTGACCTCTGACTTTTAGGCAAAATATATTTAACATATTTTTCACATTTGTAATCTTTCTTAAATAAACAATAAGTTATTTTTGCCAGATTTCTTCGGCCCATGATATTACGCATTTAGTCCAGACTTGGTATTTAAACTCCTCCACCTCCACAGTTGCTTTCAGAAAGTAATGTTCTTCAAGTCCACATTCTTCTAGTAAATCAAATATTTCCGATGCCTATTCACCTCCAACAGACAAGCCCCAGTTAAATATCTCACTAGCAACCCTGTTGGATGGTAAACCCAGCAACCTGTTCAAAGAGGCTCACCATGCTGGCCTTCTATCTTACTTCACAGGAGTCCCACCCCATATCACCATTAGCTGCCAAGACAGGAGCATATTTATGAAGTCCCAAAAAGAATCAAATTGCCCGATTATGGACCCATTCGTTTTTCTGAAATCTTTTATAACCCCATATTCCTGACACATAGTTCAGAACAGAACAAACACATGTTTGATACAGTTTGGAATATGTATAATAACCCATACCTCTCATCATTTTAGTTTTACCTATAACACCCCCACAGAGCCCTACTTGCTGAGTCTGCTAGAACCGATGCATCATGTAAAAAAGACACACTTTCATCTAAGAAAAAGCCAAGATATGTATATTTATCTGTAAACTCAAGTTGTTTCTCACCAACGCAAAACTGAAAACTACTCCTTTCTCTACCTGGTTATCCAAAATGCATAATTTGTCTTTTTATTTAATTTTTACACCATTCATCAGCATTGCTTGTAAATCTTCCTCATTCTCTGACAGTAAAATAATATCATCAACATAAAGAAGTATGTTTACAAGTACATGGCCACATAAAACCCCTTTCCCCAGCTGCTTTATCTCTCTTGCCAGATCATTAATAAAAACAGCAAACAATGTTGGTGATAAAATATCACCTTGCTTAACACCAGAGGGCGTCGGAAACCATTCTGTGTCGATATTCATTCACTTTCACACAAGCAACAGGTTCCTATAAAGAGTTAACGGCTTGATAGAATTTTCCATTAACCCCTATTTGGTAAAGCTTAAATTTTAGGAGATCATGATCAACAAAATGAAACAGTGTAACTGGAGCTGTAGTAATTCATTGATATTGGCTCAATTTCGGCGAGTGCAGACCAGATTTTACTGCTCATGTGTTGTACCCCAATGATATGACGCGATGATGATGCGTGACTTCTCCTGTTTTCAACCTCCTTTGGTTAGGCATTGACCTTGAATGGTTAAGGTTCAGAAAGGTCATCTGGCAGCGAGTCTCGCAAGAGTTTTCATGACTCAGGGGCTTCTAGACACGACGTCTTGTAAAAGCTGTTCTCTTAACTTTGTTAACATTTCACCACAAAAGCAGCCGTTCAGTTACTGTTGATTTGGATCCTTTTAAATTGTTTTTATTTTATTTTTGTTGGGATTTATTTGTGACAAATTAGTTTTTTTTTTTCAGTGTAAATTTCTATTGTCTATCTTTTCGTATGTATTGATTTCACTTATTCTCTCTATGTCCACCTTAAATAGAATGACTACTCCTCTGACTAAACTGTGTTTTCATTCAGTCATCTTGTCTCCATGACATCAAATTGAATCTTGTACATATATTTTGGAAAATGTCATAAGTTTATATTGTACATATTGTAAACATTTCATGTAATTAAACATTGATTTTAATGTACTGCAAGCAGCACATCTGGAGGCCAAGCAACGGGTACGTGCTCCGAACAGGCACTGCAGCAGGAATCAAAATGAAACAGTCTAAAATGAAACAGTATCGATAAAAAAGAAAAGGCTAAACAAACCAAACATGAAGATCAGAAACTAAATAAAATAATTTTACATATGAAAACGTCGACAATTGAAACAAAACAACTAAACAACAACAAAAAGAAAACTACCGATGCGTGTTTTCTTTATTTTTCTTTGTGAGGCAGCCGTGTTTTGGTCCAAAGAGACGGTAAGTGTTGCCGCCCGAACGCTGCAGCAGGAATCAAAATGAAACAGTATCGATAAAAAATAAAAGGCTAAACAAACCAAACATGAAGATCAGAAACTAAATGAAATAATTTTACATATGCAAACGTCGACAATCGAAACAAAACAACTAAACAACAACAAAAAGAAAACTATGACCAAAACATTCAGTGAAACAAAAATAAACATATCTTTTGAACAATGAGTCAGCAGGAGGACAGGTGTAGGTTAAGAGGTTAAATTCAGTGACTTTCCCATTAAGAAACAAACATCATGAATAAAATCATCCTCTTTAACTGCACTGTTCCACTGTCACACAGACCTTCAGTGGTAATATCTTCAGTTTATCCGTAGTGAAAATGTATGGAAACAGCTTCTCATTGAAAGTTTGTGTGAAGGTGTGTATGTATGTGTTAGTATCAGGATCAGAGAACGACAGCTTTCCTCTGATCCAGTCCAGATTCACTCTGATCCTCTGGAGCTTCTTCTGGACTCTGAGAACAGTGAGTGAATCTGATAGTGACCATGCTGAGTATTTACCTTCATAGAACCCTATTCTCCATAATCCAGACCGTATGTCTCCCTTCCTCTGGACAGACTCTGCTGACACACCCAGTAACCAGCCTGTATTGTCTCCAACCTCGACATCCCAGCTGTGAGTCCCTGAGTTAAAGCCCTCATAGCCCAGGACAGACCAGTATTTATCAATCCTCTCTGGATTATCAGGAAGCTGCTGTTTCTCTCCTCATCTCACACTGGTCAGATCTTCAGACAGGATGAGTTCTGGATAAGCTGTGTTTGGATCCAGAATCAGAGGAGTGTAGGAGACCATCTCCTTCATCTTGTTCCAGATGTTGAAGGTCAGGTTGCCCAGGTGTTTGGCCTCGTCTATCAGAGCTCCTGAGAGCAGCTGTGGATCCTCCAGCAGGGTGCGCTGCTGGACTCTTTCCACTGCAGCTTTGTAGTTGTGCAGGAATGAGACGTCTTCAGCTCTCAGCTCCTCCTCTGTGGCTCTGACTGTGTCAGAAAGAGCTGCTATCTCTCTGCTCAGAGCCTCCATCTTCTCCTTCATCATCTGACTCTTCTGCTCCACTTCCTCCCTCAGAGCAGAGATCCTGGCCTCCTCTTCCTCTACTAGAAACTGGTGAAGCTTCTTAAACTGCTCCTTAATCTTCCTCTCTGTGCGTCGGGCCTGGACCTTCATGTGTTCTGCTGTTTGATCAGACTTCACTTTAACTTGTTCAAAAACCTTTAACTTCTCCTTTAAGGGCTCCAGAGTTTCCTGAAGTTCCTTCTTGTGTTGTCGTGCAGCTTCATCGATAGGTCTGAATCTGTGGTTGGTGTGTTTTTCTGAATCTCTGCAGATGAGACACACTGGCTGCTGATGATCCAGACAGAAGAGTTTGAGTTTCTCAGAGTGCAGACTGCAGAGAGCCTCTGAAGCTCTCCGATCTCTCTCCAGTAAAAAGGCCTCACACAGGTTCTTTAACACCCGGTTTAAAGGTGGTTTTGACGTTGAAGATATCGATTTACAAATTGGACACTCGGGTGTTAGTTTCTCTTTCCACCAGCTCTTCAGACAGTCTTTACAGAAGCTGTGGCTACATGACAGAACAACAGGATCTCTGAAGACGTCATGACAGACCGGACAGCAGAGATCCTCCTCTGATCTGGAAGCCATTTTGTCTCTGAGTGAAGCTGAAAACACAGCAGACAGAAAGTACAGTCAGTCACGGCTCCCCTCCCTCCTCTACTAGCTTCACTGACATTTACTTTCACTTTGAGTAGTGTTTTTAGTCAAACTCAAATTCAGCGTGTGGAGCGTCAGCAGGTTGAAGCAGCAGTGTTGTAGTTTTCCACTTTTCTCTCCTGTAGCTGAACTCACTCAGATGAAGTTGTTAGATTCTTCTGAAGGTGAATCTGATCGTCTGGTTTTCAGTCTGTGTGACTCTCTTCAATGAGAAATAACAAGTTGTTTCCTGGCTTGTCTCAGGTGATTCAGGTGAGGGATGGAGCTTTGTGACACATCCACTGCTGAATGTTGTTGCTTCACATGTAACACAGGAGTGTGTTTCATCAGCAAATTTTCAGTGGGTGAATACATGCTTGTGATTGGAGGATTACCCATAGAGTCCAGTAGAGGCCGGCCTGTGTTAGTTAGAACCATGGTTTTGTATCAGCAACTTCTTCAGGAAGTGGCAACCTAAGCCGATGGAGAAAAATAACACTCCCAACTTCTTTGGTGTTATTTTTTATTTTATTTTTTGTAGGCCTAAACATCTTCTCATTTTAACTCCCATGTTTATGAGCTGCTTGCTTTTTATATACAATACTTTACAATAAAATGAGCACGTCTATCATTTTCTAGACTAGACAAGTATTTAATCCTAAATAAAATGTAACTTTTAAGTTTTTAATGTCTTTATGACAATATTAAATGTCTATCTTTGGCTGAGCAGTTTACGAGTAATTGTTTACAAACGGGTAGTCACACGGAACTTACATCTGTACTGAGCGTCTTCCATGATGCACACAAAATGCCATTACACATGGTCAGTAGGCTAAACTTAAACTTTATTCACAAGCTGCCCAACAGTAGGATAAAGTAATGAAAATGAGCTCCACCTTTACCAGCTGCAACATTAAATTGATGAACACATTAAAGGGACAGTCACACATGCGCTAAATTAACATTCACCTCCCGTTCACTTCCATTCTATGCGAGCGAAGGGACGAAAAAACATTCACTTCCTTTTGCAAAGCAAATTCGCATCTTCACATTCTCGTGGAGTTCAACTTTGGTGAACTTTAAGTTGGAATATCGCCTCGGCAGGTGATGGTCACTCGCCTGCATTCGCACACGTGTGATCGTCCCATAATGCACCAATAATTTTAATCCAGTGATATACTATATATTATTCTGAAATGGGCCATTCTACATAATAAGTACTTTTGGTACTCTAAGTATATGTTGCTGCTATACTTTTGTATTCTTACCAAAGTAAAATTTTGAATGCATGGACTTTTACTTGTAACAGAGTATTTCTACAGTGTGGTATTACTACTTTTACTTACAGTAAGTAAAAGATCAGAGTACTTCTTCCACCTCTGTGAAACATAAATCCTGAATCATCACTGGTGCAGCCGAGTGGTTTTATAAATCACATCATTAGTTAAATGGAGATCACCTGTGGTTGGTGAAGGGTGATTGTGGTATAAATGCACCTGTAACTTTATCGGGACAAAACCTCCAACATGAAGACAAAGAAACTCTCCGATCAGCTCTGTGAAAAGATGATTAAAAAGTCATGTCAATTTTATTTTTATAGCCTAATATCACAAAATCACAAATTTGCCTCAGGGGGCTTTACAATCTGTACAGAATACGACACCCTCTGTCCTTTACAGTACGACCCTCTCATCGGATGAGGAAAAACTTAACAAAAAAAACCTTTTAACAGGGAAAAGCTCTGTGAAAAGATTATTGAAAAGCTCACATCACAGGAGCAAATGTCACTGAACTTCCTTTGAAGTTAAATCCATCATTAATTAAAATAATATTCAAACTAAACTCATTCTTATTTCATCATTCCAAGTTTTATTGGAGCTCATTTTACTTTTATTACAAAATTCTTTATGTTAATAAACTTTTTAGAAAGTCTGTTTTTATTTCATGATGGTATTTTTTTCCTTTATTATTATTGTCTGAGGATGGATCGGGCAGTGACTAGTGACAGCAGCTGTTGTGAAAAGAGACATTATGAATAAAAGTGTCATTCGAAAAAAATATGAAATAAAAACAGATTCATGAAAAAGGGATGTTTTCAGAAGAACTAAAAATCAGCTGTAATTTGTTATTTATGTCAAATAATATTAATACTAAGTAAAAACAATAAACTTTATTGATCCCAGGAGGGATATTTAGCATTACAGCAGCACAAGAATATTAAAGGAAGACAAGAACAGTTATGAGTAGAAAATATAGGCCCATATGCAGATAATAAAACATCACATTTAGAAAGCTATTAAACCAGTGTGCATAAATGTAATGTAATGCAAAACCAATAGTGCTGTTTTCTGTTTATCCAAATCAAAGTTTCATAGTAATTACAGTATATTTGGAATGTGTGTTTATATATGGATTAGTATATATGCAAAATAAATTTAATTAAGCACCAGATGAAAAAAGAATACATTATTAATAATATTATTATTAATAATATTAATATTAAGAATAATAATATCATTCAAGTCAAACAATTACAGTGAAATGTTATTCAAAATATATAAATAGGAATTGAAACTGTAACAATTATTATGCAGATATTTTAATCCTGTTCAGTTGAACACACTTTGATCAGCAGATGGCGCTAAAACATCAGCAAAAGAAGTCCTGCTGCAGGTTCTTCTCCTCATTATTTCATGGTAATTAGGTGATAATTAGCAAGTAACCTATGTGAAATATCTTTGGAATTATTGCCAAATTACCCCAAAATGTGCCTCAAAATGTATCTAAAATTACTTTATTATAAACATTATTTAATATTTCTATGCTAAAATAGCATATAATGGTTAAAATAGGGCCCTTGCTTGAGAAGCGGCTGTGCGCTGCTCTTCATTGGAGGTGGAAAACCAAAACTAATAGAAGAAACTTCTGATCAGCCACAAATCTCACCATTGTGTGACTTATTGTCTACACAGATGTAACCTGGTAGCTGATGTAATGATTCAGGGAGTTTTTTAAGAAATTTCATCTATCATCTATTTACCAGCAGACATGGAAATAAAGCATATCAATTAACTTTGTATTCTTTTCCTGGATATATATTAAATAAATTACCAGCTATTGGGAAATAGCAGAATATTATTATTAAATAATGTTATAATAAAGTAATTTTTTATGAATTTTAAGGTAAATATTGGGGTAATTTGGCAGTAATTCCAAAGAAATTTCAAATAGGTTACTTGCTAATTATCACCTAATTACCATGAAATTTGCGGACCTGTAAAATGAAGTGTTAGCCTAAAGTCTTGCTATCGCTTCTCATCATTTGTGGATTATACAGTATGAAGTAAAGGACAATATGTTCCAATTCAGTTCCAGTCAGTCATTCGATATGATTCATTCAGGGAAATTAAGGAATATTAATAAAGGAGATGCTTTCATCTGATAGTCTTCAGCCTCCCTGTCTCAGCCCGTGTCTCGAGCACTTTTACACTGTAGTGTCAGTTATCTTTTAGTTCCAGTTTGTTTCTTTGTAACATTTTGTCTTTGTAATAACTTTTAGTTAATGGTGTTTTTGCAACATTTTTAATCGTTTAATTTTATTTTCATTGTTTTTTTTTTGTGACAATTTAAGTTTTTGCTTTAATTGTAAGTTTCTCTTGTCGACCTTTTCATATGTAGTCATTTCACTTATTTTATAAGTTATATTTGTTTTACAAAGGAAGGAAGAGCAGAGCAGAGAAATATCAAGTTCTTAAATCACCAACATTACAAAAAGTCTGAACCCAAACTGGGACGTCCACCTTAAATAGAACGACTCCTCCTCCGAACAGCAGAATTCAACTCATGGACACTGAATGAAAACACTTTTACAGACGGTATCAACTTTTCTTTTTTTCACATCAAAAAGAAAATTGTACATCAATTTTGGATACTTTCATATGTATAAATTGCAAACATTTAATGTTATTAAACATTGATTTATGTTAATGTTTGGATACTTTATAATCTGGAATAGAATTTTTTTATTTAATAAACTCCTCTGCCCAAAACACAGGTAGTCAAACCTCTGGACTCCTCCTCTCACACTGGTCAGGAGACCATCTCCTTCATCTTGTTCCAGATGTTGAAGGTCAGGTTGCCCAAGTGTTTGGCCTCGTCTATCAGAGCTCCTGAGAGCAGCTGTGGATTCTCCAGCAGGGGGCGCCGCTGGACTCTTTCTACTGCAGCCTTGTAGTTGTGCAGGAATGAGACTTCTTCAGCTCTCAGCTCCTCCTCTGTGGCTCTGACTGTGTCTGAAAGAGTTGTACATAGTTCCATTTTTGTGTGAAGAGTGAAGATACTGGTATCATATGAAACTACAGAACCTAATGAATCCATTGGTACCAAGGAGTCTAAATAATGCTCCAAAGTTACACTACATTTTGGCAAAGAAAAACTGGCATGGCCATTTTCAAAGGGGTCCCTTGACCTCTGACCTCAAGATATGTGAATGAAAATGGGTTCTATGGGTACCCACGAGTCTTCCCTTAACAGACATGCCCACTTTATGCTAATCCCATGTAGTTTTGGGCAAAAACCATGCAGTTGTTTGCATGCAGTACAGATGTGTTATTTTCATCTTTCTAAAATGGTGTATTTGAGTATTTCTGCATACTGGGTTCCCTAAACAGTCTTGGAATTACATGAATTGGGTCAACGTATTCTCATACAACAGTTCGTATTATATCTTACAAAAAGTTACATGTATTCCTCATTTTTTGTGCATTTTCTTACATATGACCAGTGTCAATTTCCGCTCTAGACTTCCGTCTTCACAGGAAACAACTTGGTTAGATTTAGGCAACAAACTACTAGGAAAAGATTGTGAATAAGTTACGCCACAGCAGAAGTGGTTATGCTGCACTGACAGTGCCGTATCTTAAGTACAGAAGTTCATTGACAAAAACTATTTAGTTAGGATAACATTGATTTTGTTAAGTATATTAAAATTACAGTGCATTTTCTTTCCGTAGGTATGGCTACAAACGCTGTATGAGAACAGCCTGATTGGGTATCACTGTAAAGCTGAGACTCTTGTGCATCCAATGAGCCCAATTATATTCATGTGTGATGATGTTAGCCATCGTGAGACCATTTTTTGAAAAAAACAAATGTAATTAATTAATATTTATTTGTGATTTATGACTAGAACAACTTGACACTGAGCTGCATCTCAAATTAATCTTCAGGTTCTCAGCTTTCAGATGATGTACACCACTTCTATGTGACATCTACTACTTTTTATCTACCCCTGAACATCCCCTCTCCCCTAAACCTACACCTCTAAAAATAGGGGATGGAATGGTAAGAGGTTATCCCCCAGAGAGGAGAAATTTAAATTTTTCATAGCAGTGATAACATGTAAGCTAGCACTGAATGAGTTTTATTGTGTTTCAATCAGTTCCACATCCATACGCTGGTGACAGAGGCTTCCATGTAAGGTGCCACCTGTTCCTCAGGAGCGATAAACATTCACACACACACTTGAAGCAATTTGGGGCTCAGTATTTTGCCCAAGGACACTTCGACATGTAGACTGCCAGCCAAGTTGCACAGCAGTTCGTGCCAGAATTTAATGTATTGATTTGTGTACATAGACACGAATTTCAAATTTTTTTCGTGATGGTCAGCACGGAATCAGTTCGTATGTAATCCACGTAATTGTGAACCAGGAAGTATAGAGAGCGGCGAATGCCTCGTAGGGAGCAGGTCGGGTGGATGGGTGTGTCAAAAAACACAGAACTTTTGCTCAGGAGACCGGTGTTCATGTCCCGTGTGAAACCACAAGTCAAAATTGATTTATTTGTCACGTAACTTCCGTACTTAAGTTACACCACTTCCAGCGTTATTTAAACCCAAAATCGCGATCTTTACCTAAACCTAACTAAGTAGTTTTATTTTGAGAAGACTGGAGTGGAAATTGACACGTGCGTCACGTGTTGCTGGACATTCGTAGGAAAACACATAAAAAATACGTTGTTGGAAGTCGTGCTGAGCGTCACGAAAAAAAGATAAATTTGTGTCTATGTACACGAATCAGATAGTTACAATTATGTGGCTATTTCACGAACTGCCATGAGACTGTGTTGCGACTGCAGGGCCCTGGGATCGAACCACCTACCTTCCGATTAGTGAACGACTACCTCCTAGAGGTATGTAATAGCCTAGTTGTGCTTAGTATTTTTGGTACACGTAATATCGCATGTGGTCCCAGCCTGGCCCGCCTCCCCATTTGAAATGGTCTAGAAGTGCCACTGATTTAGCTACTTGATAAAACTTTCCCTTATCTTTCATTGAGTCATCAACATTTATTCTGATGAATCCCAGCCCTTATGATTCAGTTCCTGTTACTCACACTGGTCATTTCATCCCATGTCTCGCTACCTTCACTCCTTTCTTTCAGTTTTATTAAGCCTCCCTTGTTCTCAGTCTCATATCTCTCTCACACATTTTGTTTTCTAAACATGTTGAGTAAAATCCCGGTCTGACTGACCAGTATGACAGTATGACTTTCAAGCAAAATATGAACATTTACTTTTGACTGTGTGGTTTTTGGCTCGTGGCCTTTGGGGCTTCCTCATAGTCATGGGGTGATGTAGCTGGATTTCACTTCTCTGTTTCTCATCTCTCTGGTATCATGGGACCTTTCTAAATGTCATTTGAGATATGTGTGTGTGCATTCCGGCCCAAACCCACACACTTTCACTTGGACTTTGCCTTTAGGTCTTTCCCTGTCAGGGTTGAGTGGTACTTCTCTTTATAGCATTCTTAAATTATTTGTTTTTCCCTGTCAGCTTTCACGTGGTAGTCACTAACAGTTGCCAACCGTTGTGTAAAATAAGGAATCATCCCGTAATTGGAAACTAAAACATGTGTTCCGTATTGCAAATCTTTGGGAGAGAAATATTCAACAGTCTCACAGCATTTTGTAAAATAGTCAAGAAATTTAACCTATTTAATTCAAGAACATAGATATGAATTTCCCTTTTCTTTCGTGACGCTCAGCACGACTTTCAACAACGTATTTTTAGTGCATTTTCCTACAAATGTCCAGCAACACATGACGTAAGTGTCAATTTCCGCTCCAGTCTTTTCAAAATAAAACTACTTAGGTTTAGGAAAAGATCGACTTAGTCAGGTTTAGGCAACAAAACTACTTGGTTAAGTTTAGGAAAAGATCGCGGTTTGGGTTAAAATAACTCCAGAAGTGCTGTAACTTAAGTACAGAATCAACTTTGATAAATCAAATTTGACTTGTTATTTCACACGGGAAACGAATATCGGTCTCCTGGGAGAATGTCCTGTGTTTTTTGACACACCCATCCACCCCCGACCTCCTCCGTATGCGGCGTTCGCCGCTCTCTACTTTCCGATTCAGGATTACCTGGATTACATACGAATTGATTTTGCGATTTCATTCAATTTCGTGACTACTTCACAAACAGCTGTACGACTGGGCCGAAAGTACACATGACATGCCCAAAGTAAGAACGGCGTTCTTATTGCATGCTAAATGCCTTGCAAAGTATCGTGTCGTGGCCTTTTCATATTCAACCGGGCTGCATAGACACACACCTGACCTTTCATTCGCACCTGAGCAGTGATTTTACGTGTTTATGTGTCCCCTGGGAATATTCAGACCGTTCTCATTCCCAGGGCGTCAAATACCGACACTTTTTCACGACCGTCGGTGTTCAATACTGACGCACGTGACCCTTTAGCTTTGGTTTGAAACGCACCGAGCTTTCCGTTAACTACAATGTAAACCCATGCACGTCAATATTCAACGCTCAGGGAAAGTGCTGTGGTGACGAAGTTTAAAGAGCGAAAGAGACACACCGGGCGGGAGGGAGGGTAGGTGGATGGGTCCAACAAACACACAGCTTTCATCCAGGAGACCGCTGTTCATGTCCCGTTCGTTAATTTCACTTTCGTGTTACAATCAAGTGTTCGTTTGTGTCCTGTGTTCACAACATTCAGTCACATTTTCACTGTTCAAACGTAGTAGTTTTAAGCCCAACCATGTAGTTTTGTCCTAAACCTAACTATAGTTGTTTTGTTGCCTGAACCTAAGCAAATGTTTGTAATTCACAACATTAAGTGCGTGTTATCTGAGACTGAAAAGTAACGCCGAGGGGTCTGACAAAGCGTAAGTATGTGACGAGTTGGGATGAGAACGCGTTGAAATATTACACAATCCAGACATCTCACTCTGTCACACAAACAGGTTCCTGATTTTCCCTCCTTCTCCACCTGAACAGGGAATTTACCTGCATTATCTCATTTTGGCAGCTGCTAATCTGATCGGACTGCAGAGTGAAAACAAGTGAAGCTGCCAGCTCCTGCCGCCTCTCTCCGACTTCTTGTTGGAAAGACAAGATGGCTGACATAAATTTTGGATATCGCCATAAGAAATGTGGAAAAGTTGATTTGGAAAGCAGCTTTATAAGCGGTGTGGACTTTTTGCATGCTGATGGCTTTAGACTGTCTATCTGATATCATGTAAGTAGCCATCAAGTGTAGGCCAATAGAGAGGCAAAGTCCCTCCCCTTCCGGTGGACCACCGGGGACTTTATTACGGTAGAAATTTGTACATAAGAGACAAATCTTTTTTGATCCTGTTTGAATTGCGCCATGAATCACACATATGATGTTTGTCAATTTTAAAACATAATTTTGCAGAAAGTCGCAGTTTGTCATAAAACTGTTGAAGTTGAAGACTGAAAATACGTAAAGACTACAGACCCAAAAGTCGCTTAAATAACGTCTCTCTCGCTGAAGCTACGATGCCTGCGTTCAATATGTTCTCATCCCAACATGTCATATACTGACACTTTGTCAGACCCCTCGGCGTCAATTTTCAGTCGCAGTAAACACATGCTTAACGTTGTGAATTAAACAAAAACACTTGCTTAGGTTCAGGCAACAAAACCACTTAGTTAGGTTTAGGAAAAAACAACATGGTTGGGCTTTAAACTGCTATGTTTGTAAAGTGAAAATGACACTGAATGTTGTGAACACGGGACGCGAACAGCGGTCTCCTGGATGAAAGCCTTTGTTAGACCCATCAACCTCCCCCTCCCGCTCGCCCTGTGTGTCTCTTTCGCTCTTTAAACTACGTCACCTCAGCACTTTCCCTGATCATGTACTGTTACCGTGGATGGGTTTACATTGTAGTTAATGGAGAGCCCGCTGCGTCTCATACTGACACTAAAGGGTGCCTTGTGCATCTGTAATGAACACTAACGGCCATGACAGAGCGTTGGTATTTGAAAACGGGCTGGTGTGTTTCCTGGGATATACTCACACGAGCAATGGGTCTTGCTTGTTCTTTCGCTTCCCGGCTGATAAAAAGACGAGGAGTCGCTGGATGAAACACATCAGGTAAGATGAGGAATTATTTCTATTCTATTGTCATATTCTACCAAAATGGCCTGTGTTGAGCAATAAAATAATATAAATATAATAAGCGTTTTTAGTCCAAAATGGCGGCAGCGGCTGTTGTCAAAAAAACACAAATACAGTAGAGGAGAAATGGCAGAGTGAACGCTATATCTTCTACATTACAATTCATAATTAATCTGGAAAGTAAACTACAGATTTTCAATTGATTAAGACGTGTACTTTGCACGAAAACAAGGTGCATAAAGAAGCATCAAAATAGAGCTTGTTTATCAAAAACATTTCCCGGGGGAGGATCCCCCCCGGACCTCCCTACACAGGTCTAGGCAAAGCGCCGATGCTTATGTAGTGTTTACTTCATCTGTTGAGTATTAAACATGATTGTATGGGTATTGCATAAATATGTAAGTAAGTAGGGGTGCCCTTTTTTCACTTGAACACCTGCCTCCAAAAATGTCTGCGCACGTCACTGTGACGTGTATTGTGCGAGACAAGAGATGAAGTTCCCTGAGCGATTAAAACGCAAAACTAAATGATACTACGACAATCTGAGACTTTCTTCACTTCCAAAATTAACTTTTAAATTGACAAACATAATATGTGTGATTCGTGGCGCAATTCTCTCGTCGTTGACTACCGTACATATTTTTTCCAAAATGAGGTCCCATGGGGGACATCGCGAAAGAGGAAGGACTTCGCCTATATATTAAGAATATTTTATATGCATATTTCTTGTTTTAAAATGAGTCAGCTGAGAACATTAAAACGTCAGACAACGTTTTCAACCAACTGCTCCATGTTCCTGAAACCTAAACCACAACTCATCCTTTGTAAATGTTTCTTATATAACATCGTGTGACTGGGGAAAGTCCTTTGCTTCTGTCCATCTGAGTTGAGCAGGTGTGACCAACCAGGTGAGGAAAAAAAAGCGAAGCTGGAAACTCCTACTTCCTCTTTGAAGTACAAACAATATAGCGACAATATTTCCTTCATGATGTGACCTCATCTAACTAGCTTTACAAGGTGTACCACATTTAATTGTTTATGTAAGCACACACACACACACACACTCACACACACACACACAAAAAACAGTACCAGTGGTGGAAAGTAACCAAAATACAAATTAAGTACACTTTGGAGGTAGTTGTACTTTACTTGAATATTTCCATTTTATGCTACTTTATACTTCTGATCGACTACATCTTAGAAGGAAACATTGTACTTTTTTTTACCGCACTAAATTCATTTTAAAGCTTTATTTACTAGTTACTTTGCAGTTTCCGAATAAATTAAATTTATTATTATTATTGTTATTTAGCCTCCTTCACGACAAGCTAGTATGACATGGTTGGTACCAATAGATTCCTTAGGTTTTCTAGTTTCATAGTTTCTAGCTTTAAAACTGAGCCCGCTACATCCTAAAAATCGCAAGTTGCGTTAATGCGTTAAAGAAATTAGTGGCGTTAAAATGAATTTGCATTAACGCGTTATTATCGCGTTAACTTTGACAGCCCTAAACAATATGTATAATTAACAACAAATTCTTATGTATTATTATTGATTACTACTACTCGGCAGTATATAAAGTTATCATAAAATTAGCTCCACCTTTACAGCTGCAACATAAATGCATCAATAATTATAATCCAATAATATAATATACATTCTGAAATTAGTCATTCTGCATAATGAGTACTTTACTTTGGGTATTTTAAAGGAAAAATGTGTAACATTTGGGTGATCTATTATCAGAATTGGAATATAATATTCATAACTGTGTTTTCATTAGTGTATAATCACCTGAAACTAAGGATCGTTGTTTTTTCGTTAGCGTAGGGTCCACCATGCTATTCCACCATATTTCTACAGTAGCCCAGAACGGATAAACCAAACACTGGCTTTAGAGAGAGTCTTTCACGTTTTTACGTTACCTGAAGGCCACCGTAGTTCTCCGACACACTTGTGAAACTGCAGTGATGTGAGCCACAGAGTGCAGAACTGTGGTACTGCCAGCCACCATCTGACTTCCGTTGCTCCTAAAGTAGTGTTATTATGGTGAGGATGGCCTCTGAGCGAGGCGAACGTTGTTACCACAGTTTTGGAAAGGGAGGAGTGAGCGGAGGGGTGTTCAGTTGGTTGCAATCTGCAACCACAGTACTTCTGTATGTTACCAAATTCTACACACTGCCTTTAAGTATATTTTGATGCTAGTACTTTTGTACTTTTACTTAACTTTACTTTTGAATGCAGGACTTATACTTGTAACCGAGTATTTCTGCACTGTGGTATTGCTACTTTAACTTCTAATCTGAGTACTTCTTCCTCCACTGCACAGTACACACTGTACACATGTACGGTGACGCTCACACTTAATTTCCTTTCAGGTATGTAAACATATCACTCTGCTGTAAATTTGCTTAAGCATGTAAAATAAATACACACACACACACACACACACACACACATACAGTTACAATATGGCTTTGTCTTGGGTTTTTCCAGATTCACTTTATCTTTTATCTGTGTGTGTGTGTGTGTGTGTGTGTGTGTGTGTGTGTGTGTGTGTGTGTGTGTGTGTGTGTGTGTGTGTTCTTATCTCTACATTGTGAGTTATCTATGTGTTACGTCATCCTTTGATTGAGCAGAAAACCCCCATACTACGTGCTAGTGGCAACTTAATTAAAATAGATATCCACTGTAGATGTGTATCACTGGATAGCTGCCTGACATGCAGCAACTTTTACCACTTCATTCCATTCTGCTGACATAGAAAACACACAAACATGCAACTTTTAAATTGCACACATTCTAATCACAAATATGTAGTCATGAGTGAAAGTTGTTGGTCAGTGTTTCTAGATCTATGTGGCTTGTAACCCTTTAAAACAAAGGTTTACTACTTGTCACTCGTTGAGATGTCCACTGATTGTGACCAGTTCATCCAAGAGGTGATTTCCCCCCCTGTTTTATCTGAATCATTTATCAGTAATTTGCAAGCAAAAAAAACATCAAAACAAAGTCTGAAAAAATAAACAATTGTGTATAGAAGAATTTGATCAACTTTTTTTCTGTTTCTGTCCTATTAATCATCTCAGGATCTTGCATTTTTATGGGTCCAGATGTTATTTTTTTCATCTTATTAATGCCTCCTGAGATAATGGGTAAAAAGGACAATGGTTTACTTTGAAGAATTAGAAGAATAATTAATTAAACATAAAGTGAAATCATGCAGGTAATGGATTAGATGAATTTGTACAGCTGTATGTAGACGGGTGGATCTTCACTTTATTAATGACACATCTTTATTTTTCTTCTGTTTTTTTTTACTTTTCTTCTACTCTGTTACAGTTTGAAAAATATAATACTTTTTAAAATAAATTTTTGATAATTATAAAATATATTTTAAATTTAAATCAAAACGTTTACATTTAAAATTTTACTAGAAATTGTACTTCAATTCAATAACAATGCAGTGTACAATTAAGTATATTGGGGTTACAATCAGTTTTAACCCACTGACTATAGAAAATGTATAGAAATGCTGCTGCTGATTAAATATATCATAAAGTTGCTTACATAATGTCTCTATAGTCAGTGGTGGAATGTAACTAAGTTAATTTACTCAAGTACTTACATACAAATTTGAGGAACTTGTACTTTACTTCAGTCTTTTCTTTTTATGTAATTTTCTACTTCTACTCCACTACATTTCAGAGGGAAATACTGTACTTTTTACATCACAACAATTATTTTTGACAGTTTTAATAATACTTACTTGGGCATTTCTCACTATTTTCTGAATTTTTACAAACCAAACATTCAAACGATTAATGGAGAAAATAATCGGGATAGCCTAATGGAAATATTCATTAGTTGCAGTCCGATACAAAATAGTTCAACATGAGCTCCACCTCAACCAACTACAACAGTAAAATATATTAATGCATCAGAAATAATAATCTAATTTTATAGCCTAATATATAATTTTATTGTATACTTGTCAGTATAAGCCAAGTATACTTAGACTTTTCTGGATACTTGTCAGTATCAGGCAAGTATACTTAAGTATATTAAATCTTGTGAAGGGCTCATTGCATGTGTGGAATATGTTCTCAAAAAAGTGCAAAATGCAAAAAATGACCCTGATGACCTATGTCAACATGTAGGTAATTTTAAACAATTATTGCCATATAAAATAAAGGCATTTTAATTTTTTTCAAACTCAGTGGGCCTTAGGATCATTTTTGAAGGAGACTTACATTTTGCACTTTTTTGAGAACATATTCCACCCATGCAATGAGCCCTTCATAAGACTGAGTAAGCATAGTGTACCTGAAGGATCCAAAGATCCAAAGAAGATGTATGTGATTACCACAAAGACCCAGCAGCGCTTCTACTCAGTTCTCTTCATATACTTAAGTGTACTTTTGTTAAGTATATCTCCGATAAGTACAAAAAAAGTAAACTGAAAGTGTACTCTCTTATTTTAAGTTTAAAAGAAGTATAGCACACTTGAATAAACTTATTTTTGGTAAGGGATAGTATAACAGTCACAAGGAACATTCTTCTGCATTGAGTACTTTTGCTTTTAATACTTAGTAATTCTTAGTAATACTAAGTATTCCATTATACTTTTACTTGAGTAACATTTTCAATGCAGGACTTTTAATTTTTTGTCAAGTAGTATTAGTACTTTTACCTTCCTCCACCACCTCTGTTTATAATGTGCTCTCATAGTGCAACACAGAACATACATTCCAAAGATATGAGTCATTTAATCAACAGGGGAAAAAAGACAAGTCTATTTATACTTATTTAAAAACACACGAGTAGTTCTATCCAAGTACATATCACATGGTATTTAACATATAACAAACACAAGGTTCACAGCCCACGGCCATTGCACAGTATAAGTATTACAACACACCAGAGTTTATTTCATCAAGATGCTCAGGAAAAGTGAAAACACCAATGAAGCAACATCATAAAGCGACCTGGAGAGGAAAATAGAAACAGAAACACGGTGACTAATGTTGTTGTTGTTAGAGATAAGCTCTGGGGAGTGAGCGCGGTAAACCCCAAAGAGAGAAAAGAGGGGAAGAAAGTGAATGAGAGGAAGGAAAGGAAAGAGAGGAAATTTTTACCGGAAGATGTCGTCACTGAAAGAATTTCCATGAAGCAGCACAAATGCCCGCAGGCATCCAGCTTCCCTTTTACAGAAACAGTAACCACACATGCTGGAAATGTAACATGACTTGATACAGATATTACAGTAAAATATTCCTAATGACAATTAAGACTGTTTGTCTTTTACATAGGGTTTTTACCAAACATCCTGCTTTACAACTTCTGTAGGCTGTGGTATAAAAGAGACTCATATTTTTATGGGCCTATACTATTTTGACTAGAACAAAATCATGTGACAAATGTAGGCTTTTGTTCAAAGTAGGATATTTTATTATAGGCCTGTATATTGGATGGATAAAAAAAAGTGGATACTTACAACAACGTTTAACACCATTATTTAACTCAAGTTTATCCTCCTCTGGTGGGTAAACATTCACCTTTAATCAAAGTTTAGTAGCCATCACACACACTGTTAGATAAGATAACACCCGGCTTATTGGCAAATGGTACGTTATAAAACGACCCATTATTAGCTTGTTACCAAGTAATTAATGAAGACAAATAGCAGATGTTGGTTGCAACACTGGACTATATACAGTATATACTGTATATATTTAAAATTGTGTGTCATATTATGCCCCCATTTATTTTGAGAAACCTTTACAGATTATGTTTTGTATACCCCAAATACATGTAATCAGTGGTGGAATGTAACTCAGTACATTTACTCAAGTACTGTATGTACAGGTACTTATACTAGAGTATTTCCATTTTATCTTCTACTTCTACTTCTACTCCACTACTTTTTGGAAGCCAATATTGTACTTTTTACTCCATTACATGTTTTTGACAACATTAGTTACTTTGCAGATGCAGATGATGATCACAAAATATAAATCAACTAATTCATTATGAGATATTATTATGGATTAGGCTACCTGGCAGCATATAAAATAATTGATTATTAGCTCCACCTTTAACAGCTGCAACATTTGTGATGCTTCCATTACACATTGATGCATCAATAATTATAATCCAGTGGTATTACATGTATTATTCTGAAATGGGCCATGCTGCATACTACTCTTGGTACAAATACTTATGTACTTTTATTTAAGATTGTATTCAAGACTTTTACTTGTAACAGAGTATTTTTACACCGTGGTATTGCTAGTTTTACTTAAGCAAAAAAATCTGAGTACTTCTTCCACCACTGCATGTAATGTGCAACATGCTAATTTTAATATTTTTAATTTTAATTTAATTATTTTAATTTAAATTTCATGTATGTACCTGTATGTATATGATGAATGTAATAAAGTTTAAGTTAAGTTTAAATACCATTTTAAATAGATTGTGTTGACAGTCATTAAACTTCCGGAAACTGGTCTATGCTTTTATTTTGAAGCATCCACCGGTGTTTTTATTGGCTACATCTAAACTTAACTTGACAGTGCTTCGGGGGCAAGGGGGCGGGGCCTACCTGTCGAATGTGAAGGATTTACCGTAAATTATGAAGAGGTAGGGAGAACGTAACGTCACAGCTCGTCGCTGATTGGAGGAGAGTTGGGGGGAGAGTGAGCGCGTCCGAAATATAGAGCAGATCAAACCGTGGTGCCTTCAGTGGAAGACAAACCGGTCACCGGAGAGAAAAGAGAAAAAAAAGAGACAGTCTAGGTGATAAAGCGGACCAATTTCTCAACAACCTTTTGCTTTTGTTGGACTATATATTGGGACACAAAAACTCCTGCCTGAAGAAACACTAGTTCACCGCCCTGTTTTTAAATCTCTGTGAAGCTAACGCCTTTTTAAAAAAGAGCTTTAACGCTAACGGAACCATGCTCAACCTCTGCCTCGTGTTGGTTTTATCTGCCTCCGTCTTTTCAGAGTCGGTAAGTTGTTTTTACTAAACATTTCTAGCTGTGACTCAAAGTACAAGTTTGAAATGTGTTTTTCCCCCCATGGTCAGACTGGCAGGCTAAAGTAACGTGACGCTGCTGACGCTAGTTTATCCGTTAACTCGGCTCAGAGAGCTTTAATTGACTGTGTTCAGGAACGTGTTAATGTTTTGTTTTTCTTTTACACGTTTGGTGTTGTACAAAAGTTGTTTAAAGTTAGTTCGATAAGCCACAGAGGCTGAATGTTGTTAGCCAGCTAGCTTCATTGCCAGAGTTGAGTCCAGTGAGTGTGTGTTGTGTTGGTTTGGGGTGAGGGACACACACACACACACACACACACACACACACACACACACACACACACACACACACACACGCATCTACAGCCTGCTGCTATTATCCAGCATGGGGCCCAGATGGGGGCTGGCTGGCAAGTCACTCAAGTCACTTTTCCTGTCTCTGATGGACCAATCACTGGGACATTTGGGCTGCTCTTTTTTACATGAATGACTCTCTTTTGATCAATTAGCCAAAGAAAGTGTCCACACTTTTGATTTAACCCCCCTCACCCTCTCCCTATTCAAAGACTGGCTCCATACTAGACTGTGTAGTCTTTTTTTCACAGTGTTGTTGCTGGATATGATTTGTGAAGAAATTGACAAATGTTTAGAAACTTCAGTTGAGAGTTATTATTCTCTTAGCATCTAAAGTCACGTTGACTCAGAATAATCAGGTTTATTGCCAAGTAGGTTTTCGCATACAAGGAATTTGCCTTTGTGTTTTGATGCATAACAATAAACATAGTAAGTAAGAGAAAAATAATAATGAAAAGGGAAAAATAATAATGAAAGCAAGTACAGCAAAAGTCAAGAAACATAAATATAGAATAGAAAACATCATAATAAAAATATGCCCACACTACTATGAAATGGGTACAATAAAAATATGAAAAAATACTATAAAATAAGTACAACAATATATGTTTTCTAAAATGAAAGGAATGTGCAGACGTTCCCAGTATGACGTATAAAGAATATGTGCAATGTACAGAGAGAATAGTCCAAAAGATGTGCATTAATGTAACGCATAAAGACAGATGTGAAGCCTTACATTTTTCAGTGGGCGTCCCACTAACACGTCCTCCAGGGACCACTGATACTTGGGGGGGATAAGTTAAACAGTGTCTTGCTGTGTTGTTAAAAGCAAAAGGCTGACTTAATGCCAAAAGAATGTGTGTGCTGAGGAGCGTCACTGAACTGGACGTGGCTGACAACTACAAATGTTATGTCCCTAAAGGACTGCAGAATTTCCATGTGTAGTTTTCCGACTTTTAGAATCATGACGTGCTGTAATTATTCCTCCAGGATGTGACCTTTCCTGATTTGTTTGCGTGGGCTATTAGAATAAGTGTCATGTGTGAATGGGGAGAGATGATTATCACATGTATTAGATTTATCTTAAGGTTGGCCCACACTAAAGATTTCTCAGATCTTAACAGATTTTGAAAATGTGAGAGACCCCACACATAACGACATGTTACTTTAAATTTAACAGATTTGTTTCTATAGTGTTTGGAGAGCAACAATTTGGCCAAAACACCACACCACACACTAACAGATTGATTTATGAACAACAATAGTTGCGACTAAAAAAAAAAAAAAAAACTTTAGTGTAAACAAACATGGCGGACGACGGGCAGGAAGAATTAGCGACGTTAGTTTTTGTACTTCTTTGTACTGAAAATTAACAAAGGATGGATGAAGTCATGGAGACACGTTAAATAAACACTTGTGTTGTTGCCACAAATCAACAAGTTGGCCCTCCATTTCTGAGTCCATCTTACTACTTCGCGTTTTGAATTAACTCATGCATTAGCCGCGGCCGCCATGACGGCGGCGGTTATCCCTCCGTCAGCTCGGTTCCCAATTGGCTGTCGTTCTTTCCCACGGGACTGCGTCATCGGCTGTCCTCGGAGTTCCCCTCACACAACATGATATCCGATCCTAAATATTGAACATGTTTAATATTTAACACCACAAGAATATCTGGAAAGAAAATCTTTAGAACCATCAAAAAATCTGGGTTTTGCTGATGATTGTCGGGAGGGAGGAATCGGACCCAAAATCGGCTTAATTCTCATGTACGTAGTGTGTACCTAGCATTACCTACACATGTACTGTCTTAAAAGAGTAGTGACCAAGTATTTGGTCAGTGTGCTTTGTACTTTTCATGTAGCATAAATGAAAACAAGAAGTGGTCATTAAATCAAGCAGTGATTATTGTATGTTTGGGACTGGATTAGTGTCCATACAGTACAGGACACATCAAAATGTGCAGTATGGAATTCATATATTATGCAGTAAAATAATTGACAAGGTGATTATTTTGTGACCTTTTTATTGCTCTTTTTTTTAGCATGATGGATCGTGATTTGAGCACAGTGGAGGAATAGGAGAATATATTTGATCATAGCGGTCGCAGAAAAAGAAATAATATTTTTTTAATTTCTTTCTGTTTTCTGTTCCTCCAAAACATCACGAGGTGTCCTCATGAAAATAATCCACCTTCTAGTTGCTGTGAGGAGGCTGTCATTTATGTCCAACCTCACATTCTGCAATACTTATTTCTAATTGTGTGCATACTGGAGTGCCAATACAGGCTGTCTGGATGCCACCCACACAGAAACGCATGCACACCTCCCCCCCCCCCAGTTAGCCCAGTTGGTCAGTGAAAGGGTGAATAGCAGCAACACATCCAGGCTGGAGCACATTCCTGAAATATACCTGTTTTTAAGTGTCATCTAAAAATGATTTAAAAGGAAGGAGTTCAACTATGAATGTCACATGCTTCACCGTGACGTACTATGACATATTGAAATTTCCCATGTGGAGCCAGCAACGCTCGGGACGCTAATCCCGGATTGTAGAGCTGAACGTCGTCTGCCTTCAGGCTGCTTCTTTCCACCAACACGTTGCTGTCATGAGCCGGCGACTCCCAACGAAGCGCTCCCAGTCGGTCGGATCCACCTCGCCTTGACAATCCGTTACATTCCTCAAAGCCTCGTAGCTTCTGCTCGCTCACTCTGCCTCATCTCGTTGTCACCCCCCACTCCATTCACCTCTCTTCTTCTTCTTTTTTTTTTTTTTTTTTTTTGATTTCCACACTGGAATGTGACCTTTGGTGACCTTGACTGGCCCTCTTGGGGATTTTGCACACTTGGAGGGATCTCAATAGGGCCCTGGGGCCTTTTCATAAGGGACACTCCTTTCCTCTAGCCTAGCCTAGCGTGGTTACACCTACAGCTTTCCCACCAAGATATGCTACGTTTCTATTTTTTCTGCTCTTTAAATGAGCTGTTATTTTCCAGATTTTTGACTGTTGCATCTTCATTCGTCACTCAGTGAGTCTCCCCGCCTGTTCCCACTGTCCCTTGCTGATCAGTTGTCATTCTTAGGTCGGCCTCGGCGGCTTTTCTCCCTTTTTCCTCTTTTTCTGCTGCACTTTCCTTTGATGGATACTTAGCCTCTGAGCTATGACAATCCTTCCCTCCGCCCCCCCCTCCCTCCTTCCAGCCTTTTCTTCTTCTCTACCCACTGAGGTCATTATTGGTATGTGGGTTTGGCGTTCCCAGCTAATCGATAACAATGTTCTGCTACCTGACAAAAGAACGTGCTCTGAATACGAAAAAAAAAAGGCTTTTTTTTGGGAGCCACAGGCATGATTGGAATGTTTTTATCAATGGACTTTCTTATCAAATGGATACCAAGAGACTTATAATTTTCTAATCCTGGGAAGTTATTGCTTCATTTAGGAAAGCCTTTTGCTGCCAGAGCTAGAACAAATCTTTTTAAGTCGACCATTTTGATTTCAGTCAGATAGCTGAGCTGTGGTCAGGCCGAGGCCTTGTGTGCATTTTTATCAGTTTGTCCAAGATAGACCGGGCCAAACAAATCCTGTTCTTCGTGCCTTTTTTTTTTCCCATTGACCTCAGCGTTTCCTGCCCATGTATGGGAGCACAAGTCGCTACAAGTCCTTCATGACCACGTGGGTGAAGGTGAAAGATAGGAAAGTACAGTAACTGTTTCTTTTTGTGGCTTAAAAGCTGAGCTGTTGGGACTAATTGTCTCATCTGTATCGGACAAAAGTGAAAACGTCTTTTCAAACTTTCAGTTCATTCCAATTAGCAGTGTCGAATCATCTTAATTTACCAAATGTGCTTGTGATGGCAACTGCGGTGGTTAATCAGGGTTAAAAAAAAAAAATCCTCTTTGCCCCAGAGTTAATCCATGTTGCACCACCAAACCTCAGCTTGTTGCCTTTTGGAGCTTCGGGGCTGAGTCCATTTGTTATATCTTGTTGGAATGTCACTGGTTTTGCATTTAGCCCTGAATCATTTGCACGAGAATGAGCCAGGGTTTCTTTTTTTAAGGAAGTTTTTGTTTTTTTTTTTTTTGTCTCTTTTGCATGATGGGGTGCACTGAAAGCCTGTGCAGTGAAAGGAGCGCAGGGTAGGAGGGAGCATGATAAATAGTATCACTAGGATGTAATAATGGTTCCTGCATTGCTGTCCGCTGGTCTATAAAATCCCTTTGGGCCGAGGAATGTTGGCACAGAGAGGGGAGGTTTTTGTCCTTCCGGCCTGTGATGGAGAGCAGTCGAGAACCTGATTCCCCCCCCCTCCCTCCACCCCCTTTCAACCACTACATATTCTGGCAGTTGTAACGGGAACTATATGAATACATTTAAGGCAGAAGTCGACCATAAAACCCCCCTCCTATTCTGGTTATATCACTTTCATCCAACTTTTTGGACTCTTTTGTGCTTGAGCAACTTTCTAGTTTATCATAGCCTGTACTTTTAACAGCGGGACACAGGTATAAAGAGCTCCAACTAACGATTATATTCATTTAATCTGATCTCAATGATTATCTCTTTATGTCTTCAACTTGCTGACCCAAAGATATCCAGTTTATTCATTTATTTCTCGATCATATTTGATAAAGATATCCTCCCGTTTAAGAAGCTGGAACCATCAAATGTTTGGCGTTTTTGCTTGAGAAATGGCCGAGATGAATAATTAAATATTAAAATAGTTGCAGATTAAATTTCTATTAATCAAGTAATTGAAACCAATCCGTTTTGGGTTTTTTTTCAAATTTGTTTCATGATCAAACGATGTAACTAATAATGGCTCTTTATCAAAACAAGAGCACACTTGGATGCATCCCAGCATTTACCCATTGAGAACATCACTATCTTTTTGGACCAATCGATTAACTGTTACTAATCATTTCAGCGCCACAGGTTTGTGTGTGTGTGTATATTTAAACACATTTTAACCCATATAACAAAATAAATTGACCAACAGCACGTTCTTATTTACGCTGACAGCCTGGGAGACATGCTCAACGCAGCAGTTTCCTTCAGCTCCACCTCCCCCATTCTTGAAAAGAAAAGCTGTTGTGGCTTTGTGGTGGACTAGTAAAAATATAGAGGGCCATGGCAGAACATGGAATATGAGCCTTGCTGTTTTTCCATTGGGAAATGTATCGGCGAGCCTGGAGGGAGGCCGTTTGATGTCGGTCCTGCAGCCCCCTGCCTCTGCTGTCCCATGATACCCTGTCATACTCTGACAGATGGTTATTCCAGGCCTGAAGCCAGACTGTTAGCAACTATCAGCGCTTGATGCACTCAGTGTTTTGTTTTTTTCCCCCCAAGCAGAACAGATGTATCTGACTTGAAAACTGGAGGGAGGGAGCATGAAATGTAATAATCAAAATGCTCCACCCTAGGGCTGGGCGACAAAATCCGATATCCCAATAATGTTGACTTAATATCTCTATCTGTAATGTGACAATGTTTTAGGGGTCGACACTTTCGCACACAAAAGAGAGAAACAGTCAGTCTGACGTGACAGAAGTTTGTTGTGAAGTTTGTGTGCTGCATGGTTAGAGGAGTATGGCCTGCTTTTAGTTAATCTTGCATATGTGAACTAGAGCTGCAATGATTAGTTAATATACAATAATCATTTCAGTCATTTTTAAGTAAATCTGTCAAATATTCTCTGGTTTCAACATCAATGTGACACTAAATTTAAAAAATCAAAGATGTTAACAAAAGGGAACTTTATATACAAAATACATACATGGAAATAAGATTGATTGGATTATATTTTATATATATATATATATATATATATATATATATATATATATATATACATACCAGAAGTATAAAACATAACATGTCCCTTATAAATTAAAAAGAAAATACCACTAATTTGTGAGGGAAATGTGTTTATTCTTAGATTTTTGGGTTGCTGGGGGGAAAAAAATTAAATAAATAATGCCCGACAATGACTGATAGATATGACTTCCGGACATCTCTGACTACATACATGCTGAAAATCCAACATTTTTACTGTATCAATTTAGATATTTGCAAAGGTGCACCATTTTTTTTCTTCTTGCGAGCCAATCAGAGCAGGCTGGGCTTTTTCAGGAGGGGGTCTTAAAGAGACGGGTGCTAAAACGGAGCGTTTCAGACAGAGGGTGAATTCAGGTATATTCAGACAGTCAGTATGAGAAAAATAATGTTGTTTTTTTTTAACAGTAAAGCATGTAAACATGTTCTAGTAGAAACCCCAAATCCAAGTATGAACCTGGAAATAAGCATGACATGTCCCCTTTTAAACTTTTGGACTGTTGGATGGACAAAAGAAGCAAATTGAAGATGGTAACATTAGTCAATAATGAAAATAATCATTGTTTGCAGCCCCAATGTGGACTTTTGCAGCTGGTTTTTGCAGCTCTTCTGTGGTAATGACGTATCTGTGTAAAGTAGAATCCTTGTGCTGTTCTCTGGAAATGTACGTCCTGCGAACACAACGAAATTGACGGGATTTCTGTCAGACTTCTCTTACGCCACAAACACACACACACACACACACACACGCACACGCACACAGTGAGAGAGAAAGCCACCAGAGATCATAGAGTGCTTTTGGGTGGTATGAGGGCTTCCCCTTGTTCACACATCCTTCCTGACAAATGGTTCTCAATACTACAGTACCTCTTTGATGTTGTCTGTGCACACAGGCAAATGTGTCTCAGTATTAATGTGTGTGTGTGTGTGTGTGTGTGTGCCCCTGTGTCGCTCTGTGTATCTGCACTTTGCTTCACAGTGTGTGAGGTCTACCTCTCTACATTAGACCACCAGTGGCTCACTCAGCCGGCCCATGTGGCCACCACGGTCCCTGAACTTATTGTCGACAACAGGGGCCGCCTTTGTGTTGTGCAGCATGTTGTGAATTGGACAAAAATGCTAATTTATTACCGCTGATGATCATAACCACAAATTGTTTAAGTAGAAATGAAGAGAATGCTGTTTTTAATCTGCATTTTCTCTTGCATAAAGTACCAACTATGTGACCTTTATGTAAGGAGAAGGGGAGAGTTGCTGACTCCAGCAGTGCTGTTACCACCGGCCGTCAGAAAAGATTACAGGGAGGAGTGTAAAATATTCCCAGTATAGGAATTTACACTTTAATGCATCAGGAGCCATGCTGCGTAAATGTGATCCCTCCCTAAAACCCAGGCTCATTTAAACATACTTGGCACCAGTAAGAGGGTGGGGCTGCTTTAGGTGCTGGCCGACCACTTCGCTGCAGGATATCGCAGCAGTAGAAGTCAAACCACGAACCTAGAAGAACCATCGCAGTCGGTCGTTGGTGGCTTGGCCCGAGCTCTTAATTGTGTGTCTCTCTGTGCAGAGAGTGCCATGGCTCCATTGTAGAAAGGAGAGGAATGTGGTGGCTGGCTGAGTAGCCATGGTCTTGGCTACTTAGCTGACCCACACGGAGAGACACATTCCTCAGTCTGCCAAGCTCAACAGCAGCATACACAGCTTCATACAGTCTATCGCAGACACTAACTCACCTATCTGTTTTTATTCCTTTAAAAGGAGACATTTTGGGAAATACGTTTTCCTGCCTAGAGTTAGATGATACGGCCGTCATGACTGCAACATCAAATATAAAGCTACAGCCAGCTTAGCTTAGCATAAAGACTTGAAACAGGGCTAAACCGCTATCCTGGCTCTGTCCAAAGGTAACCAACAAATAGGCTGTATTCAAAACCGCATACTACACTAGTAGTACGTACCGATTTGGCCAAAATGTAGCATGCAGTATGCAAACAAAAAGCAAAATCTTCAGTATACCAAAAATACTACAGTTTGCATCGGACCAGTCCACCTCGCCTACTGTATCCCACAATGCAAAGCGCTGGAACGTTACAGGTCTATGGTAACAGCAACAGTGGCTAAAAGTAGCTAAGTAGCTAAAATTCACTTCTGAAAATGTTTGAGACTAGAAATCAACTGTGTAGATTTTGAATATTGGCAGTTTTTACGATATTGGACATCACACTTTACATTACTACTCAGTTCAATGCGATTAACAAGCGGTGTATAAATGGAAATATATATTTTTTCCCTATAATTTCAATTGAAACTGTTATCAAGTAAATGAGAAAATAATCAGTTCTTTTCATTTGTCAAGTATTTAAACATAGAACTTCTATACTTCACATAGAAGTATACAAAATAGGCTTTACCACGTGGTTATTTCAAATAGACTATTGAATTACCAGAAAACATGGTATATCGTGATATATCGTTATCGGGTTATGAAATTACCCGCCCCGGCCCTAGCTGGTAGATGGATTTTTGTTATCTTTGGACAGAGTCGGGCTAGCTGTTTCCCCTTGATGAAGAAAACAGCACATCCTCAGCCGATTAATCAGTACCAGAAATGCAAACCAAACAAGTTGTACATTAAAGTTTTGTCTCAGGTAGGTATTCATAATGTGACCTGCACTGTGTTGTGAGTCAGGCCAGCTCACGCATTAATATGTGCTGGCTGAAGTTGAAGATTAACCACCCCAACATAAGAAAGAGATCTCTCTGCCATCATGTTAATCAGTGTCTGAAGAACATTCAATTTGACTTGAGCTGTAATTTAAATGAACTCGTTCGTGGTGTGTCTGGCATCTTTCTCAGGAAATACAAAAGTCCCTTTTTATTATGTAAATGGGGCTAAAAGAGAGGCTTGCTCACTGGTATTATGAACTAGAAATTGGACTGATCCACAGCTATGTAGGATAAAGAGTCGATTTAAGCATCTTCTCTTGGAAATGAATTGGGGTCTTTGTGACTAATATCCCAAAATGAATGAATGGACATCCTCACGTGTCCAAAAACACTTAAAAGTCAAAAAAAAAAAAAAGTCAGTTTATCAGCATGAGTCATATTCATGCTTATTTTCAGGCTTTTATTAAACACTGTCTTAGATGGATATTTCCTGTTTTCCTGCCCTTTCTCTCATTATTTCCTGCCATTTAAAGCCTCAAGCTGATCTTGTAGCTGATAATAACTCCTCAGTAGCTTACATTTAGTCTATTGGGCGGTAATGTCTTTGATGCGAGGCAGCGATACGCTCGCCTGAGGGAATGACATCAAAGACATAGAAGAGTAGGGAAGACATTAGAGAGGCATGGCTTTTCTAAGAGCTCGACTCGCTCCAGGCATTCGGCTTATTTGCCCATCAGTCGTGGGTTTGGTAATAACGGGGGGAATCATCCAATTGACATGGCAGGATGGCTTCATCGGTGGGAGGAAGTGACCAATAAAGGGCATTACAACAAGACCGGGGACGTTCCCTCAGGAGGCGCTCATCAAAACTTGATTAGGCTTATCAGTGGAGACCGAATCAACACTGTCTGCTGCACAGCTGGCCCGTCTGTACGGCTTCAGTCTTATCTCTAATGGTCAGGAAAGTATTTAAATTGAAACCAAGTGGTCCAGGTCATTGTCAAAGCTGATTGCAACAATATTACTCACTTTACTGAGTAATATTTGTCTTTGTGATAAAGACAGAACAGCCCTGATTGACTCAGCACGTTCATTACTTAGTTCAGTGCTTCTAGGTGTGTAGTAATTATTCAGGATGCACTGATACCGATACCGGATCGGATATCGTGCCGATACTGACTAAAATAGGTTGATCAGGTATAGGTGACAATGGGGACGATCTATTCAATTACAATACAGTATATACTGGAATGTGAATTCCTGTTTAAGTTTTGACCAATTTGTTGCTGCATTAAAAACACTTTACACTTGATTTGTAATTCCTGTTCATTTGGAAGATTTTTTACCACGTTGCTGGTGTACGTTTTATTATATTTAAATTATAAATATTCAATTTATTATCAATATACTATGTATTTACTTTAGGGCTGTCAATTGATTAAAGTATTTAATCGCATGATTGTGCTTAATCGCAAATTAATTGCACATTTTTTTTGTCTGTTCAAAATGTACCTTAAAGGGATTTGTCAAGTATTTAATACTCTTATCAACATGGGAGCGGGCAAATAAGCTGCTTTATGCAAACATATTGATAAACATAAAATGGCCTTGCCAGTTTTTCCTCCCAAAAATGTAACGTAAGTTTGTAGCATTATTTAGCCCCCCTACGCTACAAGCTAGTATGACATAGGTGGTAACAATGGATTCCTTAGGTTTTTCTAGTTTCATGTGATATCAGTATCTTCACTCTAGCTTTAAAACTGAGCCCGCTACAACCTAAAAACTGTTGTGTTAATGCGTAAAAAAAACAAATTTGCGTTATTGACAGCCCTTATTTATTAGTTGCATTTTGTTTACAAAGTTAGGAAAGCAAAGCCCATGTATCACTATCGGTATCGAGACTGAAAAAGTTGGGTCGGTGCATCCCTAGTAATTATGTCAGTAGATCTCGTCATACAAGCCCAACCTCTCCATCTGTACGTTGTTAGGATCAAGGCAGCTGTGTGTCATGTTGCCATAGAGTCTCACATGGTGCTGGTAGGTGGAAATACTGCTATAGATAGACCGGGCGTAGGTAGAAGGAATCTAGAGCTCGGCTGTCAGAGCAAAAGGCAAAGGTAGGTGTGTGTGTGTGTGTGTGAGTGTGTGTTTGAGTTCCAGTGAAGTCCAGCATGCAGTACGTGTTTATCAAAGGACAAATGAGGCCCTATAATGGAAATAGTCAGTGGCTCGTTTTCAGGCCCTGTGAAGAACTGTGTGTAGGAGCAGGAGCAGCAGCAGGGCTGTGCTCTGAATAAAACACTCAACTTTATGAATTTAACAAAGTAATGACCCCATAATGGATCACTTTCTTATTATAGGGCCCTTTGGATACCATAAACTCAAGAACTTGGACTCCTGAAGTGTGTGTGTGTGTGTGTGTGTGTGTGTGTGTGTGTGTGTGTGTGTGTCATCAGGGGTCAGAAGTGCATCTTACAAGCAGACCAGGCGACACAATAAATGGTGCAAATCCTGCTGGTTCAAGTATTACGCAGGAGGGGGAGGGGGGGGGGGGAGTTGAAAAACAGGATGGGAAATGGAGGGAGTGAAATGTGGATGGGAAAAAGAAAAAGGGAGTTGGCAAAGACGAGGACGTAGGGAAGGGAGATTAAAGAGTTCACTTCAGATCCTGATCAAAAACCACATCTTCCATTTTAGTTTATTTTGGCTCCTGGGGTCATATCAGGCCAAAAATGGCCGCTGAATATTGCACGAAAGACGGGAAAAAAGGTTAGAAAACAACAATAATTGTCTTTTCTTGAAAAGGTCAAGAGACGTTGGACATCACAAAGAATAAGGAAGCACATTCCTGCGTGCTGGTGTTTCTTTTCTGTCTTTTCATACTTTGTACCTCCTCCACGCCGCCGTGTGAATGGACCAGATGCCTCTCTGTGTGCCGGCAGATGGAGGGATTGTTTCCCCAGTTTAATGAAGGGAGGCTGCTGGAGGCTTATCCCCGGTTACCTTGGTCATTGATATGCTCTTGAGGAGTCCACTGGCATTGTTTGGTGTCAATGGAAGGGACAGACCCAAAGGCTGGGTGGCGGGTGTCTTGACAGACTGCCTTTCAGTGAATGCGGACAATTGGGGAACTGGAAAGTTTAGGATCTCCATGCTGAGATAGGCAGGATAAACGAGGACAAGACGGGACAAGAGGCTAGACTGAGGGGTGAAGTGTGCGGCAAGACGCGAAACAACGCTTTTTATTATTGTAGAGTTTTTATGAACTGTAGTCTGACAAGAGAGTTTCATCAGCCAAACAAAAGACGCTCCTGAACAAATGTTAATTTCCTGCAGAGTCAACAAAATTACAAATTGTATGAACCAGGGCTTTCAAGTTCAAATATTGATTGTCCATGGTTAATCGCTATTAATTGCATATTTTTAATCTGTTCAAAATGTATCTTTAAAGGGGGATTTATTTAAGAAGTATTTAATACTCTAATCAACATAGGAGTGGACAGATATGCTTGCATTATGCAACTGTATGTATATATTTATTATTGAAAATCTATTACCTACAAAAAACCATGACAAATGTTGTCCAGATTTGCCCCAAACTGCATGTGATTATCATAAAGTGGGCATGTCTGTAAAGGGGAGACTCGTGCGTACCTATAGAACCCATTTTCATTCACATATCTTGAGGTCAGAGGTCAAGGGACCCCTTTGAAAATGGCCATACCAGTTTTTCTTTTCCAAAATTTTAGCGTTTGTTTATTTAGCCTCCTCTCAACAAGGTAGTATGACATGGTTGGTACCAATGGATCCCTTAGGTTTTCTAGTTTCATATGATGCCAGCATCTTCACTCTGGCTTTAAAACTGAGCCGCTACAACCTAAAAATTGCAAGTTGCGTTAAAGAAATTAATGGTGTTAAAACGAATTTGCGTTAACGCGTTATTATCGCGTTAACTTTGACAGCCCTAGTATAAACTTAAATATACTAACATTACCAATACTTACTTAAGACTTTATAGAGCTGAAAAGGTTAGTCGATTATTGTCCTATTGATCCATTTAATCTGCAAATACATTGATAATCGATTAATCGTTTTAATGCCAAACATTCTCTTCTATAGTTTCCTTTTTGTGAGAATATGCTTCTTTTCTTTTTTCTCAAACAAAACCAGACGTTTGAAGACGTCACCTGGGCTTTTGGAAAGATATGATGTCAGGTCAGATAGTCGATGGTTTCTGCAGTCTTGGGGGTGTTTTTGCTTTTGACACAGCGAGGCCAAATGAGCTCTGTGATTAAGAGGCTTTTCATTGAACAAGGGAAAGCTTTGTTTAGCTGTTAGATGACCCTGACCTTCTAGGTAGACTGGGAGTCCCAGATAAAAAAAGGTCATCTGAACTGATAAATATGTATTTAAAGTCTTTGAGAGCAGCACTCCCACGAGACAATGAAAGGAAATGCAAGAAATTAAATAATTAACAATTTTTTTTCTAGAAGTTGGAGGTTTGATGAATGCCAATATTTTTACTGACTGGCTCCTTCCTGCTTTGGAAACTGAGAGCGGTGAACTGAACTCCATTGTTGCCGCGTGTTGTGGTACAATAACTCGATTAAATGCTTAACACGGAGTGCGTCACTACCACAAACGGAAATATTATTTCCCAATTCTCTCCATTAAACCCATTTGGTTTGGCTGTAATCCATATCCGGCTGCTTATCAGCTGTTGCACATTAGGCAGAATATATGAGGCACTGATGGGAGGGCAAAATGGTGATCCGTTTGCGTCCTTAAGTGGCTTTTCAAAATGTCTGACAAATAATGTGGTTGACCAACTTTGAGTCGAGAGTTTTCCCTGTGAAATGAGATTTAGATTTTGCTCTAATGACAGGATATTTCAAAGCCTAATGGACATACCTTTGGTTTCTCCCAAAAACAATGGTTAGCAGAGATAGCAATCATGGGCTTTTAGGATTCCACATTCTTGGAAATCTTTTGTTAAAAGCATCAACATCACCCACATACATTCTTGTGCGTTTACTGTACATGAAGTATGTTGTTGTTCAGTCCTCCAGGATGTTGAGTTAGCCTTTTGTGGCCTCTCTGAACCACAGTGTGCTGCGCTTTAATTAAAGCGCGTAGCCAGTTTGTGTCGCTAAGCCCATTAAGGCTGTGTTTGTTGTGAACACATTAGGCTTAATATGAGGGTGACAATTTTTCCTATATGTGGCAGTGATGCCAGGGGATAATGATAGTGTTTTGTTACACATCTAATAAATTACTATATATCTTTTAGAGTTGGAAAATGAATCCTGGCAGACAGTTTTTTATTTTCATTTTTTCGTGAGTATCTTGTCATTGTTTTCAGTTTATAAAACAGAATTAATACTGTTTATGAAATGTATTGACACTTAAGTCCAATACTTGGCCAGCAGGCAGCCATTACTGGATGGATCTGGGTTTAACAAAGCAGACAGGCCCTCGTTCACTGTAAAATCACCATGTGAGAGCTGATTTCCATGTTGACTTGGTTACATAACCACTGTTCAGGCTGTCCCTCCTTTCTCTTCACCAGTCTGTGCTGGTCTAGATGGTAGTTGGCGTAATATGCATGCTCACTTTGGCTTTGTTTGTACTGTAATACAGTAACGCATCACTTCCATCCTTTGTAGGGTTTTTAAATAAGTCTTCAGGCTGTTCTGGCACACAGACTTTACTTGTGTGAAACCGAGACTTCCTGTGTCATCCTCTGCTCTCTGTTGTGGGTTTGCTGTGTTCCTGAATACGTTCTTGGATTTGGGAACAGAGTGAGCTTGTTTTTGTCCAAGGCAGACTGGGACTTGGCCTGAATCCCATCCTGGCTTTGCTTCCTGGGAGAATATAGTAAAGATGGAATATCCCCCAACATCTGATAGTAAATTCAGTGGCTGCCATCATAACAAAAAAATCCTTCAGCTTTTGATCTTAGGTCTTCCTGCTCTGTCTTACGGAATAAACCTGGCCTGTTGGGACAGGTCTCAGTCAGCCTGTAAGACAGTATGCTGTTGTTTTAGAGCACACAAGGCTGCAAATGGTGGAGTTTCTTTTAGCACGTCTCTCCAGGACACAAATGTATGTCCACATTTCACTGTAGGAGGGTTTAGAGGTCAGGGGCAGTAAGGAGGAAGGGGTTTGTTGACACTGACAGGGATGAACATATAGTTTTTTTCTGGGTATTGAACCTGTTGTCTTTTCGCTTATCAGACAAACTCTGTGTGAAAGTCAAATACGCAAATAGTACTTTTTGTTTTTAAAACTCTTGGGCTGAACAGAAAATATTTTTTTATCCAACAAGGCAACAAGTGAAAGGCAAGGGTACAATGAACATATATGGAGAATAGCTGAATAAAGAATGGATATTAACCTGGATGTTTCAAGGAAAACCTCCTATCCCAAATTATCAGTTTTTTTCCAGGAAAGTCATTAAGAAATTATTCAGAAAATACAGATCTGCGAAATAAAGTGTATACGCAACAATCAAAGTTAGCATTTTTTTTTTCTTAAACTTGAAATATTAGGCTATTTATAGAGTGCAACACTGAAAAACTCTGCTAATCTGCTTCATCGGGACTGTGTGGGTGTGGTTTGATTTATGATAATCACTCAAAGCAAAAAGCTGATTGAAAAAAAAATAAAGGTTTTCGGGGCTTTAAAACCTGCTCGCCTCAAACCATAAAGTAGTACACAGAGTAAAACGTGCCTCGGGGAACGCTGTAAAATATTAGTGTTTGAATGAATGCGACTCATGCTGACACGCATGATTAAATACGACCGACTCAGACGGATCCATATTATCATCTGATTGAGTGGGATTCCTATAAATGTGACTCAGCGGGCTTGTCCCAGCACGAATGAATGGCAGCGAGGAAATGAAGAGCCAGTAGTCACCATTTTAAGGCTTAGGATTAGGTACACACACACACACACACACACACACACACACACACACACACACACACAGGATCACAGCTCCCCTGTGTCCATGTATAGGGTTTAAATGAGGACATAATAGAGCAATGATCCCCAACTAGGGGGACTTGTACCCCAGGGTGTTACTTCTATAGTTGCCGGGGGATACGTGGAAAGATTGTGGTGGAGCTCAACTAATTATGATTTGATTAAGAAAATATATTTACATATTTGTTTTAAGGAGGAAAATAGACGCACGCACAAATAGGATTACATATTGGTATGATGTTGATCTTAAGTATGTGTGTATTAAGTTACCAGCTGTGATAGACTGAACAGTACATGCCTCCACCAGCCAGAGTCAGCTGTAACGTGCAAACTAGTTGGCAAGCGAACACATAAGCCAAAATAGTTAGCTCGAAGTAAACAATAGAAATAGTCAAATAAAAGGATAAACACTTGACTAAACTGGCCTGAACATTGACAGTTCAATTGTATGAAAAGAATATTTCAATAATGCCCACTTTTATATAATTAATGATTTTAGAAAACATTGATTTAAAAGCAATTAGAAATAGAATTTTAATCTCATTTGAGCTCATCTGGTACTATGACGGTACGTCACACAATCATTTTTGGAGTCGCTGTAATAGAGGATATTAGACTACTTTGGACGTTCTTTTCAAACTGCGTTTCTTTGACAGCCTTTGGAAAGAGGAACTCACAATAATGAAAAGGAATAAAGGGAGAGTGAATTTGAAAACAAAGAAGCCAGAAAATGTAAGAAATCAAACACGCAGAGCACACCAGCCCACCTTGTTGCCGAGTGGAATCACAGTAAAATGGCCGCCCTTGTTTGAAGCCCTTGTGTAGTCACAATGGGGCATTCCCACCCCTCCTTCTTGTCATATAGGCTACTTTTTAAAAGGAGAGGCAGAGGGGATTACCTTCAAACACACATCTTTACTGTGCCAAGTATTTGAGAACACACACACATAATGCTTGGAGGCCCCGGGCCGGCTTTGCCACCAGCTAACGCTTAAAATGAAGTGAAGACTCAGATGGAAGCAATTATGGGGAGAACTCGTGATGTCAACAGAAACTCAATCTCTGTGTGTGTTTGAGGGACAGTAAATGAGGATGTTGTTGGATGGCCAGGCATGTTTCCAGTGTGATTTGTGGTCCGCTTTTGTTCTCGGTAAATGGAAGGTTTCAGTGAAAAAACCTTCCAGCACTGCTCTGCTCTCTCTCTAGTATCTTCAGTCTTCTTTCTGTTTAACAAAACACAACGATCGGCTGTCTCCTATCACGCAACATCTTCTCAGTCCGTCTGTGATCAAATTTATTCATCAGTCAGGCCTGGTTCAGTAGTGTCTCAAGATCACAGTCTTTTAATTAAGAGAGTGTAGAGTCCATTTCAGTACGCTTCATGTTTCGTTGATGTAGAGCTGCTGCTAATGATTATTTCCGTAGCTTAATCTGCTGCTTATTTATTTCAATTAATGGATCGATCGTTTAGTCTAATGAAATGTTTTTAAAAAACTGTTGAAAAAGACTCACAATTTGCACAACAGTCCAAAACCCTCAAAATATTTCATGTAAGATTTGAAAACACTAAAAGTAGCAAATATTTACATCATCATTACGTCATTTCTGCTTTAAAATTTTATATCAATTTCATTCAAATTGATATAAAAAAAACAGAGACGCACTGTAAATCTTTAAATTTGAGAAGCTGGAATGAGAGATGATCTGCCATTTCTGCAACTGAATTGTAAAAATTACTGCCAACTAATGTTCTCTCAACTGAAAAAACAATTGACTTGTTTCAGCTCTGCATTGATTTAATTACTGCCTGATGGGATTACAATGTTTTCAACAAGACATAAAGGTCTTCACCATGTATTATACCGTTTTTAAACATTAACCGGGGTGATTTAAAATGAATGTGACAAAAGAGAAAGACGCAGCACCATTTTCTTATTTCTCAGAGTAGGTATTTTAGTGTGGATGGAAAAACTTGAAAGACTTTAAAGCTTTTGAATGAGCTGCTCCGCAAATTTAGGACCTGGTGTTAAGCTTTTCTCACCTGGTTTTACTTCCCCGTCCCTCTGTTTAGTGTAGCACTAATGCTGATTAAATTTGTGTGTGTTGCAATGACAATTAGGCTGATGGAGGTGTGTGTTTTCGACCCATTCACCACCAGTCTTGTGTTTTAATCCCATTCACGCTGCTTACTGAGCAAATGGTCAATGAAATTAAGTGTGCTAATGTGATTAGAGGAGGTTGATGTGTCTTCATTATGTTAATCTTCATAGTGATTAGAGCGACGGTGACTTTACGGGCAGGCGAGGGAAGTCCCCTTATTCATGTAGGGCTGCAACTGCCTATTATTTTCATTATGGGTTAATCTGCCAACTATTTTACAATTAATTATTTGGTCTATAAAATGTCTGTCTACAAGGTAGAGTCAAATTCAATAGCAAAAGAAAAAAAATTGCAATATTAATAATAATCAATATAAGGCTGCGACTAAATTATTTTAATTAATCTGCGCATGATTTTCCCAATCAATCATTTGATCAATAAAATGTCAAAAAATTGTGAGAAATGTTTTTTTTTGTGGGGAAAAAAACCCAAAGATATTCAGTTTACTATAGTATCCGACAAAGAAAAGCCAATATTCCCTTTGAAGAAGCTGGAACCAGGTCATTTGTTTGTCATTTTTGCTTGAAATATGATTCAAACGATTAATCGATCATTGCAATATTTGCAGATGAATTTTTTTGCCAATCGACTAATTTCAGTTTCAGTTATTTGTTACAGTTGTTTTAAAAAGCAAAAATGGCACACATTCTCTAATTTCAATTTCTCAAATCTGAATGTTGGACACTTTTATGTGTTTTGGATCATTGTAAACTGAACATTTTTGGGGGTTTGGACTGTTGGTCGGACAAAACAAGACATTTAAAGACATTCTCAACATGTTCACATTCATCTGCAGTCTCTTGGTCAAAGGACCAAACATTAAGGCCTCTACAATTGATTCACAGGCCAATTAACCCTTTACACATCGTGTTCTGTTGGTCCTATGAATCCCATCACATGTACCGTATGTATCACATTATGTAATTTTTAATTGCAGGCACTTAACTGACACTTATTCAGCTTGGAAACATTAGGAAGGAAAAATAACTGTCTTTTAGCACTTTATAACCCTTAGTGAGATGTTTTTTTTATTCTTTATTTCCCATCATATCAAATGGAGACGAACTTCAGAGTAGTTGTGGCCACAGCTGTCGCCAACTAATAGTGGCTTTTTTTCCCCCCCAAAACCTCTGTTTTAGTCAGTGTGTGGCATCAGGACATCACAGAGAGACGTGGATATGTGTTTATTTACCCCAACATTTGTCACTCTGTTAGTCTTTTAGCATGTAAACGCATATTAATGAAATTGTTGATAGTTTGGGTTTATTTTGATGACACTGTGGCTGTTAGTGGTACTACAGAAACTAATGAACTTCTAAACTTTGGAGTGCTCTCTGGTTAGTCTTGTAATATGCAGGTTTGGTTTTTGTCAGGATTTCCGCTTGTCTCGGTTCATGTAACCACCGTGCAATTGGAAAGGGTAATAACTGTTTTTCTTCTTTTGGCTCTCCTGATCGTGTCTCTGAACAGTTCATCCAGGGCGAGAGACTTTTCTCTGGTCTGTGGTTTAGAGTAGAAAAGGACCTCCAGATGATGCGCTGGTGACCTGCCACGATATTTACTGATGCATGTTGAATTTAATGAATGATATGCAGCGGAGGAAAATGAAACTAAGAGCGCCCGTCTCCACAGTAAATATTCTGTTGAGTGTTTGAGGTTATTTATCTGTGCTTTAAAATGTAACCGCCGTGAAACAATCAGAAATAACGTTTCTTTATCTCACTCACAGCACCGCCGCGATGTCTCTATTCTAATGTTACCGCTCACCCTTTTTTTTCTCTCTAATGTTTCTTTTAATGTTATCAAACAAAGAAATGTTCTCCCCTCGTCCTAAAATGGTCCTAAATACTCGAGTACTACCTTGTTTTATGACTAAAGCGGTACACGAGTTGAAGCAATTGAAGCAGCATTGTATGTTTTATCAGCGACGGTCATCCCCGCAAACTCCACCCCGAAAGATTCGGTACATTCAGAAAGCACTTCCCCCCCCCGACAAGGGCCTTTTTTGGGGGGTAAAAAGGCCCCGTAAAATGTCCCCGGAACTTAATTTAAACCCTGGTCCCTGCGGTCGAAACGCACTGAGTTCCTCAAAAGGTTCTTAGTTCCGGGTGAAAGTTCCTGCGGTGGAAACGGGGCTATGGAGTCTTAGTACTAGGGATCTGGCAGGGTGAAGTCCGTTTAGTGTCCCGGTCCGAATGACTCGGACATTTGCGTTCTCACATACAGCTCCTCCGGGTAATATCCAGTTAGGTTCAGGGTTGCAGTGAATGTGTGAAAGGAACTTTAGTCTTCTCTTCACCCGTGTTAAATATCAGACATCAACAGGTCAGAGTAGCTCCTCCATGTTGTAAATATCCAGACAGTGTATCCCTCTGACCCCTACTCTGTCTCTGGTATCCCAGCAGATGAGGGAGACGGAGACATGGATGCCCATGAAGACCACACAGACGGTCGCCATGTCAACACACCATGACGGCCTGCAGTCGTCGGGAGACTCCCAGAACGGCTCCGACTTCGGCTTCACAGACGATGGCGAAGACGACGAAAACAACGGTTACGACGAAGCGGACGAAGACTACTACCCCGACGAGATGTACGATGATGAGGATGAGGACGATGACGACGAGCTCTCTGGATCTGGTGATGGAGGTCGGTCTTTCCAAATGCTTTATAACTTTTTAAATCTATTTAGATTAAAACCCGGAGGTTTATCTCGTAATTATGGAGATATTCTTGAATTAAGATTAAATGAAGAATCTGCTTCTTTCCACAGCAACAACTGTGTCACCTGGAAGAGAGTCCAAGACATCAGTTAAGGTGAGAAATTTCTAGATTTTGAGATTTGATTTAAGCTAAATACATCAGACCGGCAACACGTCATCCAGAGTAGGCTCGCGTGACCACGCCCCCTTTTCGGGGAAAACAATCCCATATCTCTCATAGAAGGCAACGGCGTAAACAGAAAAAGTTGAAACATGTCTCCAATCTTCTACTTTAAACAAACCGGTAATAGTAATAATGCTATGCCCAAGAGTTGCTGTAGTTGGTTGAACCAACAATAAATCCAAAAGTGCTGATCTCCGACTTGTTCTCCTGCCGTGTCCTTAAAATAGATATAATAGAGGAGCGTTATGGCTCCAAGCTATAGTCCAGACCAGCATGGCGTCATCTCCAAGGCTGGGCTCCCTTTTGGGGGAAAGAAACTCGCTGTCACCGGAGAGAAAATGATGAAAAGCTGCTGTGTATCAGGTTAACCGAGGCTTTAACACTGAGATCTGAGGCACATACGATACGTTAATATTCACTGTCAGTGTGGTAAATAACTAAATGATGCTGGTCACAGTGACTAGCATGGCTAGCTAACGTTAGCTTGAGTGCGAGGCTGCTGCAGTAATACAGTCGCACATTAATGTTATAGCAGCATCAGACTGTCGTCTCCAACTAAATCTCAGCCTGTAGATCAAACAGTTGGCTATTAACACGTTAGTTTCTATGTAGAGATGTCCGGATAATCAATATCCGCCCACTGTGATGGACGGGGGATAATAATTATTAGACATGTGTATAAAACAAACGTTTGTAAAACAAGAGATGAATGCATACGAACTTGTCAAAATTACAATCCACACATCCGTAAAATCGCATTGAATTCTATGGGGTTTTTCTGTCCCCCAAAAGGGGGCGTGGCCTTGATTTTTTTTTTTGCAAAATACCCGTATGTGCCGGTCTGATATATACATGTACTGTATGTAAAATACTGGAGGAGAAACCCGTCATTCACTGGATTGCATTCCCAATAGGGTTCAGTTTATTGACTTTATGTGTGCCAAGACGGCAGGATGGTGTTTTTAAATCCCTCTCTCTTCATCCTCAGCCTGATGTGAATGAAAACAAGATCCCAGAGGTGCAGCGTCCGGTGCAGCCAACCGTCAACGAGCTGGACATCGTCCAGAACCGTAACGAAATCCCCCTGCTGACAAAAGAGGCCGAGCCCGGCGAGGAGCACCCATCCAACGTCCTCATGTCCCACGCCAGCGACGACAGCATCTTTAACAAGACGGAGGTCCTCGCAGGTCAGTACCCATCCTGAATGGTTGTCGACGTCTCGATTTTTTTTTTTTTTTCGTGCAGTGGTGAGGGAAAGAGAAGTGAAAATTAGGAGATCAGAATATTGAAGACACGTTCTGTTTTTAAAGTCACACATTAGCAGGATCGCTGGTTTGGTTTTAATTCAAATATTTTTGTCTTCATGAAGACATCAGCCGCCTGATTCAGAGTAAAAACAAAACAAGCTGTTGTGTTTTGGCTGAAAACTATCTTGTGTTTGAAAGGAAAACAAAATATTTTCTTCAGCGAGACAAAAGTCCTTGAGAAATAAGTTTGTTGTCCGAGGATATCCTGTTATTTACATTCATGATGAAAACAACCATATCAAGAAAAGAAGAATTTAGAAATCTTTACTGGTCAAGAAAGAGAACCATGAAAGCATGTAAACATTTCCTCAGCTGTATAATTCTACACAAGGTTGTCAAGAAAGTGTTATTACCCAAAGTTGACTATAATTTCAGTTGGATTCAAGTTGCGTTAATGCATTAAAGAAATTAGCATTAACGCGTTGTCGTGTTAACTTTGTCAGCCCTAATTTCAATATTGGGAGTTCAGTATGATACTTACAGTATAAATTGACCCAAATGACACATTTCACATTCAAGTTACAACCCCAAAACAAGATGAGATGGAGCTGAATTCATTCCAAAATAAATTTCTTCTGTGCCAAAGATGCTCAGTGCTCATAGTAAAAATAATTAAATGCATAGCAGCATAAATATGTGTCTTACACATTGAGATAACGGCTGTAGATACCAAATCAAACCCACCGTTATTTTTCATGAGCCACTTTTAATTTGAAATACTGAAGATCCTGGTTCAAAACTAATATGTTTCTGAGCTTAAATTATAGATATTAACGAAGAGCGCGTGCTTCAAAACTAGCAGGCTGAAGTGGACGAACACTTCAGTAATAAAATAGAATTGGTGAATTGATTTATTTCAGCCTTTGAAATGTGATCGTTTCCTTCCTGACTTATTAATAACCAGAGTTTTAAAAAGTCTAACGTCTCTCTCTCATTCGTCTCTTCCAGCTCTGATCGCGGGCGGCGCCGTCGGCCTGATGTTCGCCGTCCTCCTCATCCTCCTCCTCATCTACCGCATGAAGAAGAAGGACGAGGGCAGCTACGACTTGGGGAAGAAGCCCATCTACAAGAAAGCCCCCACCACAGAGATCTACGCATAGACCCTCATCTCCCCCACCACACACACACAAACACACACACCTCACTCCCTCAACCCTTAAAAACCCCAATCAGGGCCAGCGTCTGGCCTCACAGTGCCTCGTCATCATCATACCTCCTCCTCACTTTTCTTCAGTGGATTGACGCTCGATAACAAATCAGGAGAGAAGCCCCGACAACACAATCGATTGACTGACTCCTCCTACCTGATGTATGCTAATGTTATTGGTGCTCTCTTAACCAATCGGAGGCTTTGTTGGTCCTCTCGTCCCTCTCTTTTGTTTTTTGTCAAACAAGGAAAAAGGAGCAACAGGAGTGGACGATTTCAGCTGCGGTACACGGTGATCATTTTTGTTTTTTATTATTATGTCCCCATGTCAAGAGAAAAAAACAACAGAACTTACAACTGAGGACTTGGAGAACTTTTAACTCCTCTTTCTCACCGTTTCCCTTCCTCTCTTCTTTCCCCACCTTCCCGTTAAAAACACTAACACTGTGCAATGATTCTTTGTCTCGGTATGGTACACATCAACAGTCCAGTTATTTATTTTCCCTCTCTTATTCCTCTGAACCTGTTTCTTGGACTGCAGCTTCTCACGTTACTGTAGCAAATGACTTTTATGTGAAAATTTTTTATTAGAATTTTTTTTAAAGAACTCCTTGTAATGCAGAGAGATTTCAGAATTTTTTTTCTATTAAAGATCCCTTCATGATGGGAAAGAATTGAGCTCACGTCGTTCAAATTCATTTTGATTTGAGAAAATATACATCACTGTAACACTGTGTAGATTTACTCTCTGTCGTCCGATAGAACTGATGTTAATAATTACAAGATTTGTTAATTTTTATCCTCACAGTGCTCCTACTATTATAGTGAGAGGAGAGACTTTTAAACAAGGGTCAAGAAGTATTTGCAAATCATTGTTCTGCCTATTTTCACCAGCACAAAGTGTCGAATGAACACCGTAAGATAATTCAGTTCATGTTGTGTAAATTTTCAGATGCAGCAAGATTTCATTAAAACAACCTAAAAATACTTTGTTTTTTTCTTTAAACCTTCTGGCATGTTTTGTATCTCCTCCTGTGGGGAAAGTCCCATCAGTCTGGCACGTAGAGCCTGATAAGTAAGCTAAACTAATCCAGAAAAGGAATTTGCAAATACTGTATGACCCAGGTCACACACACACACACACACACACACACACACACACACACACACAGAGTTGCATAGCAGCGTGTTGTCCTTTAAGAGCCTGGAAGATGTTTTAACACTATAATAATTACTGCTGTGCCTCCAGGGTTTGTTTTCTGTTATTGTGGTGAACTCGACTTCAGTCAAACCAACATGCTCCTACAAGGTGACACACCTACATTCCTCACACACACACACAAACACAGCTCAGTCATGTGCGAAGGGAGCAAAGATTCAACACCATGACAACTGAAGCTGCTGACTTTCTTTCACAGTAACATTCAAGCTTAAAGGAATAGTTTGACATTTTAGCGGAGAGTTGGATGAGACGGTTGATACCTCTCTCATTATCAGTCTGTTAAATATGACGCTACAGCAAGCAGGTGGTTAGCAAATTTGGGTTTTATTGCATTACATTCATTTTATCACCTTTTGGAAGGAGCCAGGCTAGCTGTTTCCCCCTGTTTCCAGTCTTTGTGCTAAGCTAAGCTAACAGGCTGCAGACAGACATGGAAGCAGCTTGCCTGTCTCTGTCCAACAACTCAAGACAGTTGTACGATCACAGAGTTGGCTGTATGGGAGTTGAAGATACTGTATGCTGACGATATAACGCTATATCTAACAAATTTGGGTTTAATTGCATTACATTAATTTTTAGGTGCTTCCGTATTAGAAAGTCAGATATATTGTAACTTTCAAAATTGAGTTTCTCGATCATAATTAACAACTTGGAAGTTGACATGAACACTTGTTGAATTGTCGTGTTTAAACAAATGAGATATAACATGTTAATCAGTGAGCTTTAGAGGTCCCAGTGGATGGATTTTGTCACCTTTTGGACGGAGCCAGGCTAGCTGTTTCCAGTCTTTGTGCTAAGCTAACCGGCTGAAGACAAACATGAGAGTGGCATTGATCCTCGAAAAGTACATAAGCTTATTTCCCGAGATGTCGAACTATCCCTTTAACTCTGCCTCCTTACGTCTGTGAAGCTTTCCCCGTCATGGTGCTTATCATCCATTAACTTGTAAAAACTTTTCTATTCATGGATCCAGTAAATGATGTGATTATTTGTCCAATGAAAAGACATTTTAAGCTCTGTGATCGGAGAAACTGGTAGTTTTGGTACTTTCTGTTGTTTTTTTTTTGTTCTTTTAATCATGGGGTTGATGCTTTCTCAATAAGCTACACCGACAGTTTGTTGTTAGTTTTATATTTTCATTATGGGGTCTATGAGCAATCACTATGAACAGGTTTGATGCTCACATTTCATAGCTGAAGACAGCAGCACACAGACTGGTCTACCAAGGATTTGTATATAGTCATTAGATAAAAATAACAAAAACTGAAGAAAAAAAAAGATTAACTTGGTACTTAGCCACATCCTGGCTACAATATCTACCAAATATTTAAATGCCAAATTGTTTTTCCTGTTTTATTTTTGTTTCCCCCAACAGTAACGTTCATGTGATTTACTGTAAATGTAAATGAGAACTTTTTTGATACTACCAATGCTAATACTAACTCGCCTTTTCTCATTGATCTCCAGTGTTTTTTTTTTTTCCTCCAGTAGATCAACTTGTTCCCTTTTTTTGTATTAATTTAACTGTCAAATTATTTTATTGCCTTCTTTCAGGTTGGGGTGTTTCCCCCTTTTTAAGCTGTTGTATATGTGATTTTAAAAGTTTTATATACACTAGTTTGAGATTTTCAGAGGCAAATAGTTTTGAAACTTTTTATTTTGTAAGAGTTTCTATTATCTTTTAGACTTTTTGTTTTTGCTTTTGTATTTATGTTTTTTGTTTGTTTGTAGAAGGATTGCTTATGTGGTTGGTGTTTATCTCGTTGTTCAGGGGATGTGATGAGCCATGTTGTCCGTAGCAGACCTGGGTTGATTTCTAGCTGGAACTCTTTCAGCTTTTTTTTTGTTGATCTTGATTTTGTAGGCAAAATGGAAACTGGTAAATTCGCTAACATGTATTTGGTAATTCAAGGTCGCTGCCTACACGAGCTGCCACGCAGTTATAGAAACGTCTTGACACTGGGTTCAAGGCTTTTTACCTCCCCAAGAAACAAAAAGTATTTAATCAAGGAAACACTGATACTTGTTTCAGCAACTATCAGCTGACCTCGACCTCAGACAGAGGAGTAACTCTGATTAGATTTGGACATAATCTGTCAACTTCAGCAAATTAATTAACTTCACTCTCTTTTTTTGAGGGAGTGAACATTTTCCAGGTCAGCTGTTACGAAAAAAAACCCTTTAGTTGGTAATCATCCCCAGGTCTGGTCAGTGAGCATGGGAGAGATACGTATGTTCTGCTGCTTAATGTCACAAACACCACATGTGAATCACCAATGGAGTGGAGAAGCCAATGAATCATTGGTTTCTGCATGCAGGTTCTGATTTATTATTGGAAATAAAGCTATTTTTATGCACATTAACATTTGAAAATGCTGTCTTTGTTTTTATATTCTATGTTTCCTGAATGAGAGAATCATGTGGGAACTCATTAGACACGGTGCCTCTTGAGCCCTTATCTGACTTGTTAACAGAAAACAGGAAATTCCATATATTCCAACTGGAATGGCGGACTCCGCCACTAACCATGAAAGCTATAAAGAGGTAATTATACATGTAATGGCTATAGCAGCCGACGTCATAAAAAATATGCGCGCGCATGTTGGCAACAGAAGTGGCCTTTTTTCCCCAGCCATCCAGACGAGTTTGCTAGCTTTTAACATTGAATTAAAACAAGGGCTTTCAATCGATTAAAACATTTAATTGCGATTAATCACATGATTGTCCATAGTTAATTGCAAATTAATCAAACATTTTTTATCTGTTCAAAATGTACCTTAAAAGGAGATTTTCAAGTATTTAATACTCTTATCAACATCGGAGTGGGCAAATATACTTGCTTTATGCAAATGTATGTATATATTTATTATTGGAAACCAATTAACAACACAAAACAATGACAAATAGTAGCATTATTTGAAGTAATATATATTGTTTTGTTCTTTTCAAAATGCTGCCATGTATTATTGATTGCTCATCAATTGCAGGATCACATATAACCTCAGCAGCGGTGGAAGAAGTACTCAGATCGCTTACTTAAGTAAAAGTAGCAATACCAAAGTGTAAAAGTCATGGATTCAAAATTTTATTTGAGTAAAGTATTCTTCATGCAGAATGATATATATTATATTATTGTATTATAATTATTGATGCATTAATGTCTTCATCACTTTAATGTTGCAGCTACTTAAAATGGAGCTAATTTGAACTACTTTATATACTGCTGGTTAGCTTAATCTAAAATAATGCATCATACTTTATTAGTTGATTACATTCTGTATTAATCTGAATCTGCAAAGTAAGTTAGGTTGTAAAATAAATGTAGTGGAGTAAAATGCATACAATATTTTCCTCTGAGATGTAGTGTAGTTGTAGCAGAAAATGGAAATACTCAAGTAAAGTACAAGTACCTGAAAATTGTACTTGTAAAAAAAATTTACTCAAGTACAGTACTTGAGTAAATACACAGTTATTTTCCACCACTGAACCTCGATATTGTGGTGCATGAGAGCCGGTGTATTAAGCCACATCGTGACTTTCCCAGCCCTTTGACGACATTCCAGGTGTCAGGTTTCCTCCATTGTCCCTCGTGGCCGGGACTCACCTGTGTCTTTTTGTCTTTCGTTCGCTGTCACAGACACAAAGGAAGGACATGAGACGAACTGCAGCAGAAGTATGGATGTGATGAAAGAAGGAACTGTAAAGAAACTATAACTTGGGATGAATTGTAGAGTTCCAGGGAGATGTACAGCGCTTGGAGGGTGTTGATTTCAAGTTATCAAAGCAGTTTTAGGTTACAAACAATATGAAACGTTCCAGTTTCATGAGAAAGACACTGAATCCCGGCCAGCTTCAGGGTCACTGACCTATGACCTCTCTGCAGAACAACAGAATTTTCCCTAAAAAGTATAGGATCACAACGAAGTAATAATGTGCAGAAAATAGTTGGGTGAGAATTGTATACGAGTGTATAACTTTAAAGCAGAGATTGAAAAACTTACGGTTAGTGAACAAAAATAGAGCCCTGGTTTTTCCGTGTGTGTGTGTGTGTGTGTGGGTGTGTGTGTGTGTGTGTGTGTGTGTTGTTGACATTCATATAGAGTCATCAGACAAGCTGTTGCCTGTTAGCCTCTGTGCTGCAGGGAAAAACACTCACAGGTGACGCCAAACACTGACGAATACAGCACACACACAAATTCCAGCATAAACACATATTCATACATCGTCTTTTATCCCCATTACACACACACACACAGTCATGCTTTCTTTCATATTAATACACAAAACACACAAGTTGAATCACACCGGTCTGAGGGGCAGACAGGGAAAACTTTGCAGTGGACTTGTTTGTTTGTTCAGGTCTCTGCAGAGTCAAAAACAAACACAGGCGAAGGTTAAAGCGTAATTTAGACATTATACATTTTCTCTTTTTAAAAAAAATCTTTTCTTTCATCCAGCTCCATACGAACGCTCTGGTGCTGTTGGATGCTGAGCAGGTACAGTATATGTGCTTCGCTCAGAGCGAATAGAGATCCATGTAATAAGTACTTTGTGGGGACACGGGTTAGACAACAACATTGTCAGAACTCACGTCCCTTCCTTGCATCTGGGGACAAAAATTTGGTCCTCACAAGGTTAACCAGGTTATTTTAAGGTTAAGACTTACTGGTTTAAGGTTAAGGTTACGGTTAAGTGTTGTGATTACTGATGAGGTAAACCTCCAAGGAATAAAATAAGTGAATATACTCTTTACAAATTACAATAAGACTAAGAGTCAACAGCCATTCTGGCAGCTCTGTGAGGCTGTACTTAGATCATGGACTGTATATAAGAAGTGGATGTAGTCACCGTGATGTCACCCATTGGTTTGTAGACCACGGTTTTGAAGCCTCAAGTTCTGCATTTTTGTCGTCGCCATCTTGGTATTTGGCTGTCACCATCTTCGTTTTTTTGCAACCAGAAGTGACACGAAAAGGTGGAGCTAAGTACAATAAATCATGTGAGAAGTAGGGTCATTTTCTCATAGACCTCTATACAATCAGACTTCTTTTTGCAACCAGAGGAGTCGCCCCCTGCTGGCTATTAGAAAGAATGCAACTTTAAGACACTTCCGCATTGGATTCACTTTTTAGAAACGGAGGTTGCCCACTTAGACACAGCGGTGGTTTGAGCTAAATGCTAATGTTTTGCAGGTATAACGTTTACCATGCTCACCATTTTAGCATGCTAGCATGTGTGCGGGAAAGCAAAAGCCAGCAGATAACCAAAGTCATTAAGATACATGGTCTGGGAACTATGATTAAATACAGTATATTGGGGTATCAAGGGAAAACATTGACCAGCAGGTGGTGCTGGAAGAATAGTGAAAGTATTCCTTAGGTCAGTGGGATTCATCCTCTGGGGACCACAAATGACCACAATTCATCCATTAGTTGTTGTAGATATTTCAGTTTGGAACATGCAGCAACAGCTTAGCTACAAACAAGAGTACTGTGTATGTTTGGTATTTTGGACTTGACAACTCTTCACATATACAGTCAACACACATTCTTTCCTTATCTCGGTCTGTTTTGACAATCTTTGGCTGACAGCACACACACGTGTTCACACATACACACGCTTTCACACACACTATCCTGCGTGTGTCTCTTGGAGCATTTATGGGAATTTCCAAAACGTGTTTCACCAGGCAGAGCTTTTTTTTTCCTGTGAGCTCTTCCATCACTTCTCTTTTATCCAAGGGCATCTCAAAGAACATTTCCACATCTCTTTGTCATTTTATCTGTCTCTATCTCTGCTGCTCTTTGCTTTTCTACAGAAGGAAACACGATCTGTCATGACTACACATTTGTTTGATTACGCATTGTTCCCAGAGCCTGGGGCAAACAGCAAACAGAAGAAGATGGTAGAAAGTTATAAAAACAAATTGCACCAAATTAAATCAAATTATTGTATGCTGTAAGGTAATCTGCAACATCTTTTGTTTTTGTTTTTTCTTCTTTTCTTCTCAGCAGTTAGAGTTAGGGCAGGGTTGGGGCTAAACCTAACTCTACCATAAAGGCCTGGTCAAACAAACCTCTAAAATGTTGAAATGTTGTGGCAAGATCAGTTCACTTTAATGGAATCACCGAGATCAAGGGATTCACTCTCAAATATTTCATGTCAAGTTAAACTTGAACTTGAACTTTTTACACAAATTTGTGCTAGGAGAAGCTATCGTAGCTTATCAGCTATGTTGCACCATCCACTTTTATTTAACTTCCTGTCGGAGTATGGACGGTTCCACAAAAGAAGAATGGTTTGCAAATAGTTTGAAATGACTGAAAACCAGTGATGGGAAATAACTAACTTTGAGGTACTACTGGAGTATTTCCATTTTAAGCTACTTTATACTTCTACCCCACTTCATTTCAAAAGCAAACATTGTACTTTTTACACCTTTTAAACTACGCAACAGTGTATTATATTTAAGTACTTATATATATATTTTAATGGCGTATTTGTATTCTGTGGTAGTACTACTTTTACTTGAGTAAAAGATATGAATACTTCTTCCACCATTGCTGAAAACCTAGTTATGATCTATATAGTAGATACTATAAACAGCTGATGTACCAACTGTACCAACTGTATGGACGTTATAGCAGGCTGTGTTTGGTTACAGCTGCATTCTCTGACTGATCTCAAAACTCACCAGCAACTCAAGTTAGTTTTCACCAGTCTCTCCACATTTTCCTCTTGTCTCTGTATGTTCATGACGAGGAGTTGTGCATCGTCAGGATAAGTGCGAAATCTTGACTTAATGTTAAAATATTTTCAGCATGTGCAGACGTGTCTTCGCCTCAGTTTGCGCCACTTAAGAGCACGTAGCCAAGTCTGTTCGTGTCCACCTTGGAAATTTGCATGGTGTTCAGTCTGAACACACCTTCAGCCACTATTTTCTCTTGTCTCCCTCTCTGTCTCTCTCTGAAGTCTTTAGCAGAACTGGAGGCTCCTTCGGTGGTCAGACAAGTTCAGTCATGTTGGATGTTCTGCCGGCCCTTCAAAGTGAAAACTGTTTTTGACCTCAGTGACATTGACGTCATCTAAAAGTACCCAGCATGTATCAATTTGACTGTTTCTGATTATTTGCATCTGGACAAAATGTCGTCGTTCTTCCTGCTCCCCTGATTTGAATGTGAAGAGGAAGTAAAAGGAAACAGGTGTGAGTCGAATTAAAGGAAAATGTAATCCATTCTGTCTTGACCACATTTCTCTAAAACCTCTGAGGTTGTTATCGGACATCGTCACTGTTATTGATAACTGTCCAGATTTGCATCTGCTTGTTCTCCCCACTGAGCGACATTAAAGTGCTACGTTTGATGCTTCTATACTAACTCTTCCTCATCCATGGAGGTGAAACAGCCTTTCACCTGAAACTGGGACATTCTAGTTTTAGAAAACTCATTAAAAAGCACAACTCTTGGTCCCACTGATGCTCCAAAACCAAACTGACTCTGAAGCAGATGTTATGTTTGTTGACTGTTACGTGCCACTCAACTCAGTCGCCAGAAAAAATGTTGGCATTGTAGGTTTCTGCAAACCATGGGATACGTTGAATGTCGACGTTTCTGAACCAGAAAAAAAATGTCATAAATACATTTTATATCAGCCCCTTATCACTCTTGCAGAAACGCATAATGCCATATGGTTAACGAAACGATTGGTTAGGTTTAGGCAAGAAAGCTACTTGGTTAAGGTTAGAAAAAACATCATGGTTTGAGTTCAAATGATAACGTAACAACGTAACAACATCACAAAGTAACAACGTAACAATGTAACAACAAAACAACGTAACAATGTAACAATGTAAAAACGTAACAACGTAACAACATAACAATGTAAAAACGTAACAACGTAACAATATAACAACGTAACAACGTAACAATGTAACAACGTAACAATATAACAACTGGAACAAAGTAACTAGCGTAAATAAATAACAACGGCCCTTAGTGGACTTTCTTATGTAACGTTACATAACAAGCGTAAACTCAACGTTTACTTTTGGTTTCACATGAACAGCCGTCTTTTCGAGGTGCTTGTACTGTACTTGAATCTTTTTGAGGTACTTGTACTTTAGTCTTTTCTTTTAATGCCACTTTCTACTTCTAATCCATTACATTTCAGAGGGAAATATTCTACTTTTTATTCTACATGTATCTGACAGCCTTGGTTACTGGTTACTTTACAAATTAAGATGTTTGCACAGAAAACATATGAGTTTGACTATAAGAGCAACTTTTTTGATAATTGTCATTTTTCATCCAAAACTATTTCATGGTTCCTGTGAAAGGTTTCCCTCTATACCATTTCACATGCCCAGATTCATTTGTTTTCAACAGCAATCACTGTTATCAGACCACCTGTGCCTAGTTAGGCACAGGGTGGAGCCATCAATTAGTTGATGTATTATTCATTTCTAAGTAAATAAGATAAGAAATGAAATACGTTTTGCTTAACCAGGTTTATGTGCATGTCTTTGCAGTGTGTATTGACCTTGGTGATGTTTTCTAATTGTTCCCTTTCTCACTAGTGTCTCACTGTGGCAATCTGGGCTGAAGAGGAAGGGGAGGGCCCAGTAGTCTCTTCCTCTTCTTTTGTGTGACTAACACTGTTGGCTAGTTAAGGGTTGGGGAGAAAAAAGATCATCCTAGGGGGAAGAGTGTATTGATAGTTACTCACCTTTAAATATTGAAGACATTTAAATGTTTGCTATATTACTGTTAGGATTAAGTTTCATGGGAATTTCCCTCGCTGGTTTACCTAACCCCCTTGCAGTGGTTCAGTCCAATTAGGGTGGGGCCAGGAGGGGTTTATAAAGCCACTCAGGCATTGACTGTGAGCGAGTTGTTGCTGTGAAGCTGTGTTGGTTCAGTTATTTGTTCAGCTTATTTGCTCTTTGTTAAGTTTCCTGCGACTTTTGCTCATCTCTTCTGTTTTATTGTGATTTTTGGTTAATAAAACCACCGCCTTTTTTGCACGGACTTCTGCCTCTTGAGCCATTCTTCAATTCATCATCTTTTTTACCACTCATCTCCAGTGCCAGACAGCCACGCTAAAATCATTTCCAAAGTCTCAAATCTCAAAATTTGCTGATTTTCCTATGAATTGTTTTAATGCATTTTTTAAATAATGTTGAGGTTTGGACTGTTGATTGGACAAAACAAACGTTGTGAAGGTGTCACTTTGGGCTCTGGGTCATTGTAACGGCATTTCTAAATATTTTCACTATTTTTACAAACCAAACAATCGATTCATGGAGAAAATAATCAGAAGATTATTCCATAATGAAAATAATCATTAGTTAATAGTTCAAAATGAGCTCCACCTCAACCAACTACAACAGTAAAATCCAGTTTTTACATGAATGCATGAGTAATAATAATATAAATAAAACATAAATGGAGGTAATTTTCCTAAAAAGTACCTCCCTTATGTCCTTGTAGGCAGGATAGTAAAACAAAAAGTGAACCTCATTCTCAGTCTCACCGTGCTCACACTACAAACATTTAATATTAGTACTTTACTTAAGTTAAGGATCTGAATACTTCCTTCACCACTGCCAATCGAAGATAAGTAAAAGTATATAATAAGTAAGTACTTATAAGTAAGAACAATACTCTGCGTTTAAGGGGTTTGGGGGATTGTGTCTAACGTCATTTCAGCCGACAAAATCAATAATTGCCGGCTAGAAATGAGAAACTGCTTTAGTCTACTTCTGTCTGAAATTAAAAAAAAAAACATTGCGTCGTAATATGCCACTGTTAGCTTTGTTTTAGGTTTGATAAAATGATCTATATCTACACATGCAAATCAGCAATGGCAAAAATATTTGCTCTTTAATGCCACATGTGAGACACCTACTATTTAAAAACAAATAACTAGATCTTAATCTAAATAATGACAAAATAATCACATTATAAATTTAATTTGAATTTAGTATAAAAGTTACAAAGACCTTAACTAACAAAATATAATTATACAGATCAATTAGTGCCAATTCAGTTCAGTTCCCGTGTTATTCAAAACTGCTGCCATGTTTAAACGACATACCTGACACATCTGTTTCACATTACAGACTCATTAAACTAACAATTATTTGAGTTTTCGAAATATTTTACTAAATTCCGGGTCACGCTATTTTCCGCGATGAACATATTTTAGTTTACTGACATTTTGAAATTCACTCAGATAACTGCATGAGAAACAATGTCTTTGAAAACCAAAAAATCATGTTTGTGACGGTTTTAGTACTTTTAGTTTGATGTGATCGTTTTTTAAAAGTGTCTCCACACAAGTGAGGAGTGAGACCTCTTTACAAAGCACATCACACAGACATGGAGGAAGTTGGGGGTCTTAAATCTGTCAACACCCTCACAGAGGTCAGAGGTCAGGTGACGGGGGATTACAGGAAATGAGGTTGTGTGTGTGTGTGTGTGTGTGTGTGTGTGTGTGTGTGTGTGTGTGTGTGTATGTGTGCGTGCCTGCGTGCGTGCGTGCGTGCATGCGTGTGTGTAGGCTGATGGATAAGTGTGTGTATGTTTATATACATGACTTGATCACTGTCCCGTAACATCAACATTCATGCTGAAGCCCTTAGATCTCAATTTTTCTTCATTTTCTGCACTTTATACCCTCTAAACGATTTGTGTTGTGTTGATTGTGGCTTTACTTCCTCATTGTTTGGGGACCCAAAGACCCCCCTGCTGTATGTGTGCTAATAAGAAAACATGGACCTTCTGACCTTGGTAAAACCCAATATGTAGAGGTATTGAAGTGCTAACTCTTTACTTTGACACAAACTGCCAAAAGAATATGGAAATGAACATAAAGCATTATTATTACACCAAATAATAACGCCTGGTTACAGCAACATGTAAATAGTAAATAAACAGTCTGAAAAAACAAAACAATGAGCTAAAAGAGGCTAAAAAAAAGCTTTGCGGTGCCGAGTCCATGACCCCTTTCACATCGCTCATATTCATTTGACTCATTGTTGATACTACTGCAGTCCCTTTTCGGAACGCATGCCCACGCATGATTGCTTGGTTCCCGGTATTCCTGCTTGCAGCGTTGTCGGGGACGTGTCCATTTGGGATCTGGCCGTTCGGAGCACATGCCTGTTCGGAACTGTCCCATATGCTTCCGGTATTGTTGCTTGCAGCGTTGTTGGGGGGGCGTGCTCGTTAGGAGCCCGTGGCCATTCGGAGCGGGTTCGCAAGCGGGCCGATTGCTTGGCCACTGGAAGTGCTGCTTGCAGCGTTGTCGAGAACCACTCATCACTTGTGGGGTCGCCACCTTGTCGTAGTGGAGAAGCTTGCGTGTACCAAAGATCCCAAGAGTGATTCCGTCTGGAGTTTAGCTCCCGTTAGGGTCACCCTTGGCGTTAAGGTTGAGGGGGATGTACCAGACATAGCGCGACTCAAGAAATACCTCCACAGCAGAGCAGGCGGAGGATGGTGTCCAGCAAACAGGTGGATCGCTACAACGGCTGTAAAGGTGGAGGAAGGCTGCAGCGGGGGGGGGGACCTCTAACTGTTATGGAGTCCATGCCGTTGGTTGCAGGTCTATCCCTGTCAAGGGCCGCGTGGTGGCTGTCTGTGCACCGGTCTCTCCACGTTAAAGGAAGTCACGCACAGGCGTCCACCTGTAGGGGATAACCCACACCAGGGATTATAGTTAGTAGTAGTTTGTAGTGGTAGTCTGCAGAGCCCTGTTGCTGAACAGAGCGCTGTTTGCTTGTTTATTCGAAGATTATTAATACTGAACGTGTCATATGTTCAAATTGACCCCTTGGGTCCCCAGCAATACACCCGCCAAGTGTGAAGTAGATCGGATGAGTGGTTCTCGAGATATGTGAAGGACATACAGACAGACAGAAGAACAGAGACAGACAGAGATTCCTTGCTTTATAGTTAGATAAAACATATTAATTGGTGGAGTTTTAAAGAATAGTCACCTTACTCTAAAGTGCTAGCATGGGGACACATGAATGGAAACAGCTACTGTCTGTCTCTGTGTTGCTTTCTTTCTGTTTCCCTCTCTGTGCCTCATCCTCGCTCCCTCTCTTTCTCTCGTCTCTCCCAGTCATAGGCCACCTTTTGTCTCCATGCAAAAACTCAAATTCCTCCCGGCCTCTGCCCACACACACACACACACACACACACACACACACACACACACACACACACACACACAGGCATTCCTTTGCCCAGCAACAATGAGGTCTTTGTGTTGCACACCGCCCATGTTTTCATTTCATTTTTTATTGCTTTTGAACTCCTCGCATGGAGAATTTAATCATCTCTCCGCTGGTTCCTGAGGTTGGTTTTGAAAAGAATTTTTTTTGTTTGACGGCTGGTAGTCAGGGAGGCCGGCAGCTGCGGTGTGTGTTCCCATAATGCACACACACCCCCACATGATCCAAGGACAAAAGGACTACAAGTTTTCAAAGGCACCTGACTTTACTTTTGTTTTTGTTTCACTTCTTATCCTCACTGTTGAAAACCAAAAGGTTGCTGGCTTTGAAAACTTGAGGAGGAAAGGAGCATTGGAAGTGAAAGAAATTAGGCTAAAGAGAAGAAAGAAGAGGAAATGAATGTGAAAATAAAAAAACTGCACATTATAATGAAAGTAATAGTTCCACATTTTACTGCTGACCAATCAGCCTAATATTTTTTATGCTCATTTATGACTGTAGGCACAAGGATCTCTCGTGGTTGCGGTAATTCACAGTCAGAACTGGCCCTGACCAATTTGGTGCCCTAGGCAAGATTTTAGCTGGTAAAAATGCGTGCAACAATTTTCTTGTGCACTCGCAAAGCGCACCCCGCCGGGTTCTTAAACAGCGTTATTTTTGTGCATACAAGATTGACATATCCTCTTAACTTTCTTATAATATAGCTACCATATTGACCTTGATTGTGAGACATCCCCTTTTTTCAAGACTCCTTGTTTGAAAAATATTTTTTGAAGATCAAATCTTGTTTTTATAAGAAAAAAGAATTACATTTGACCAGAATGCACCAGTAAAAGTGACAAACTGAAAAAAAAAAACAAGGTAAGCTGATATAAATCTTTTAAATGAAATTGAAATTTTTGAATTTAAACTCCAGCCTACTGATAGGCCTATTTCTAAAATAATTCTAATCCATAACTAAAAGTGAAAAATAGAACCATATTTATTTTATTATATTATATTATATTATATTATATTATATTATATTATATTATAATTAGACTCTGCCTGTCTCATTGATCATCATGATCTTAAAATTGGAATTATTCTCCTCCTCAGTTCTTGGTTTACTTACCTACAGTTCTTGGCCTAATTTTAATCCTCTGAACATGATGGTGGATCATCTGACTGGCTTTAAGATAGTGGACATCCAGTGGTATCATATGAATCTTGAGATTGTGATGAATCCGTTGTTACCAAACATGTCATGCTAGCTTACTGGGAAATGGGCTATATGGGCACTCCAAATTTTACGGCAAAGTCTGCGACACCTCAGTGGCAAACGACAGTGTTTTGGCCAAGCTGTTTGTGCCCCCTACACACGACGTGTGATGCGAAGGTGTCTAGCAGCGGTGCTGTTCACATTTTTTTCCTATTTTATTGACTGTTTTATTCCGTCATTGACTGCTGACTCCTCACTCCTCTCAACCGGCCGGTAGGGGCCGCAAATGATCAACAACTGCTTCAGTAGCAAAAGGCATTTCCGGCAGTCGGCTAGGCTAAAAAGAACCTCACCTAGTCTGTTGCAGGCCACAATTTGGCCTTTGTTATTGCTCAAAAACTGACATCCATAGAAACGTTTGGTCTCATTTTGAACCAGAGCATCTGCAGATTAATTCCATACCCGATTTATCAGCATACCCGATATATCAGCCCTGTCTCCTAACAATTACGTTCCCAACGAAACTGCATTGTGAATTGCGTTTTGAGGGAAATGCATTTGGTCGTCGCCATCTTGGTTTTTTGCAACCAGAAGTGACAGGAGAGGGTGGAGCTAAGTACAACCGAACGCTGAATAAGACATTTTTAGGCAACCAAAATGTTACAATCAACTTTCATGAAGTGAAAACACACTGTGAAAGGGTTAAAGTTGTAAGACGAAAACGCGGACAACTCTCAGAGTGGACAAAGCCGTGGTAACGACTTGTCAATCAAGGTAGCCACGCCCTATAGCATACTGTACCCTGCTTTATCATCTATTTGGGACCATAATTTATTAAATGAACATCATGATGTATTGAAGAAGACTTGAAACTAGCGATTGAGACCATAAACTCATGTTTACAATGTTTATTGAGGTAATAAATGAAGTGAGAAGTAGGGTCATTTCCTCATAGACTTCTATACAATCAGACTTCTTTTTGCAACCAGGCAAGTCGCCCCCTGCTGGTTATTAGAAATAATGCAAGTTTAAGGCACTTCTGTATTGGCTTCACTTTTCAGACCCAGAGGTTGCTGAGAGTGGAGGTAGTGATAGTGCTAGTAATTTGATATAGTAATGTTAGTGGAGTCAGTAATATATAATAATAATTCAATGAATATTCATACTGTTATGGTGGTTTCAATTTTTTTTACCCAGTGTCTAGAAATTACAGAGACTTTACAATGTTGACAACAGTTTTCCCAAGAAAACCAAACACTGATAAGTTACTTTCAAGCCAGCCATTAACTTCTATTAATTTACTGCAACATGAAAATCCACCTGTAGAGTTGAAACATAATGTGAAACTAAAATATTCTTTCTTGATGATCAAGTTATTTTTTATTCAAGAGATTATGTTACCCCTGGAGACTTAACCTCTCTTATGTACCATGTAGCATATCAGACTCACTGAACCAAGCTGACCAAAACTTGTTCAAGTATCACACCAGTTACATTTTATTCTCTTGTATCTGATGTCTCATTCTTTACAAGACAATCATTTACATCTGTGAACCAAGGTCCTGTAGATGTCTTTTGGAACAATGAACACTTGTTAATGTGTCATCTCTGTAACAAAACTCTACTGAAGTGTCTCTTCTCCACACTTATTGAAACAGTTATTAACTCAAGTCTGTGTTTCTTCAATCATACCGCTTGCTTTGAAACAAGATCAGCAACAAATATGTGTATGATTGGTAGTATCACTTTTACATGTATCATACTTAAGTTTTACATGTTTTTTACTTAAGTTTTACATGTTTTATATTTAGGTTTTACATGTTTCATACTTAAGTTTACATGTTTTATACTTAAGTTTTACATGTTTTTTACTTAAGTTTTACATGTTTTATATTTAGGTTTTACATGTTTCATACTTAAGTTTTACATGTTTCATACTAAGTGTACTTGTTTTATACTTAAGTTTTACATCTTTCATACTTAAGTTTACTTGTTTTATACTTAAGTTTTACATGTTTCATACTTAAGTTTTACATGTTTTGTACTTAAGTTTTACATGTTTTATACGTAAGTTTTATATGTTTTATACATAAGTTTTACATGTTTTGTGTTTGCACATCAACTCATCAGTGTGACTGAAACTTAGTGTGGAATTAAACAGATCTCCGAGAACACAATGATCAGACTCCAAACAGGCAACCAATGGAGGTCTAAGGGGCAACCCCCGAGTTTGCAAAGCTGCTTACCTGGATTAAAGGGACATAGTGATGACCCGGAAGCATCTCTGTATTTGTGTGTGTGTGTGTGTGTGTGTGTGTGTGTGTGTGTGTGTGTGTGTGTGTGTGTGTGTGCGTGCGTGCGTGCGTGCGTGCGTGCGTGCGTGCGTGCGTGTGTGTGAGAGAGTATAAGACAGTAAAATGTGCATATAAGTAGGCTATGTGTGCACGTGATTGTGCGTGAGACTGAGCATGTGAGTATAGGTTTATGGGTTTATGTGTCAACCTGTGTGTGTGTGTGTGTGTGTGTGTGTGTGTGTGTGCGTGTGTGTGTGTGTGAGTGTGTGAGAGAGAGAGAGATGGAGAGAGAGAGAGAGAGAGAGAGAGAGAGAGAGAGAGTGAGGGCGAGTGGACACAGTGGGCCTCTCCAGCAGCAGTTTAACTTCATAATAGTGGAAAGAATGACGAGGCGTCTGCAATAACACCATTATAGAGTCTACAATAACAGTGAAAGCACTATTAGCCCTCTGTTACACCTGAAGGACTCACCACCTGCTCCTCTCCTCTTTTACTCTTACACTCCAATGAAAAGTGATTATTCCACCCTGTTTTCCATGTCATTACATAAAACTATTGATACATGCCATTCTTTAATAGGCAAGCATAAAATTCCAACCAGTAATGAATATATTTTTGAATAATCCTCCATTTCATAAAGAGTTATTCTTCCTTTTCTAACAAACCCTCACACTGTCGGCCATGTTGGAATGATTCCTTCCCCAGTTTCATTTAAAAACCATAGACTGTATATAAGAAGTGGACGTAGTCACCGTGACATCACCCATTGGTTTGTGGACTGCTGTTTTGAAGCTTCGAGTTCGGCATTTTGGCCGTCACCATGTTGTTTTTTTGCAACCAGAAGTGACACAAGAGGGTGGAGCTAAGTACAACCGAGCGCTGAATAAGACATTTTCAGGCGACCAAAATGTTACAATTAACTTTCATGAACTGAAAACACACTGTGAAAAGGTTAAAGTTCTAAGATGAAAACACGGACAACTCCCAGAGCGGACAACTCCCAGAGCGGACAACTCCCAGAGCGGACAACGCCGTGGTAGCGACCTGTCAATCACAAGGTAGCCACGCCCTAAAGCATACCCTGCTTTATGGTCTATTTGACTCTAAATGGGACCATAATTTACTAAATGAACATCATGCTGTATTGAAGAAGACTTGAAACTAGCGATTGAGATAAACTCATGTTTACAATGTTTACTGAGGTAATAAAGCAAGTGAGAAGTAGGCTCATTTTCTCATAGACTTCTATACAATCAGACTTCTTTTTGCAACCAGAGGAGTCGCCCCCTGCTGGATATTAGAAAGAATACAAGTATAAGGCACTTCAGCATTGGCTTCACATTCAGAGTTGCCCACCGTTAAAAACATGAAGCCAGAGCTCTGCCTTTCTCTCCATCTCAGACCATAAAAGCTATATTTTATATTAGTTTTTATCAAACGATTACAACGGATATGGAATTAGATGTGCTTCCATTAGGGGTCTATAAGTTTATGAGTATGATCACCACAGAGAAGATGAACAAAATCAGCCAGAATAATTTGATTTATTATAAAGTTTGTTTTTAAACAGCGGCTCTTAATTAGCTGTTTTTGTTTGTTTTGCAGCTAATGATAGATACAAATATTTGTTTCACAATCGAGTGCACAAACTAAAACGGATGTATTGTAAGAACTGGACCACAAATTAGTGCCTGTCACAATATCAGCCTGACTCTTCCCAGCATTTCATTTACCTGCAGACTCTCTGGCCACTCCCTCCTCACCTGACTGCCTCGCCCACCTGCTCACCTGTTTCCACTTCTGTCATTATCCCTGCAGTATACATACAGGCCTATTTCCACCTGTTTCTGGGTTTGCTTCCATGCTCTGCAGCCCACTGCACATGCTCATTAGTGTTTCTCTTCGAGGTCAGTGCCCCTCATGACATCACATATAAAACCATCCTTTAAAAAAAATCATATTACAAAGAGTAATAATTGATCTTGTCTGCATTTCAAGGTCCACAGTTGTACAGACGTCTCTTTTATAATGGAGGTCTAAGGGGAAAATACTTTTTGGGCAAAACTGCGGACTGCAAGAGAGGGGCGTAACATGAAGATGCCGTAACTTGTAGCAGGGGGCGTAACTTGTAGCAGGGGGCGTAACTTGTAGCAGGGGGCGTAACTTTAAGTTACAGCTGCTGCTGGCTAGTTAGCTAGCTAGCTTACTAATTCCACCATGATTTCATGCTACACTTGTTACAGAAAAATGGTCCGGACAAAGTTGTCACTCATTTTGCAATAGCAATGTGCTTTCCTACGCTGTGACAAGAGTGTGTGGATGAAACATTCAGTTGTTAAATTTCTACTCATTTACCGGCTGCCTAGTTAGCTAGCTACCTCGCTAATTCCACCATGCTTCTCCTTTGAGTTTTAATGGCGGTTGGCAGACCATGTTAAAGGTACATTACCGCCACCTACTGGACTGGAGTGTTTAGCAGTAGATTGGCAGGGGGAAAAAAAACAAAATTCTCTATATTGTTCCTCTTAATCTGAAGTAATTAATTAGAAGATTGCGTACTTTCCATAATGACTTTCCGAGCTGATTTCCCGATGTAATATCAATTAGTCCTGATATTAATTCCCTTCTTTAATCATCATACCTGTTGCAATATATCAGTACATATTTGACAGTTTCCAGTTCATTACAGGCTTTATTCCATATAGATATAGTAATATAGTATTGTATTGAATTGACTGAGTATTGATGAAAAATTAGCACCACTGCGCATAGAGTAAAAAATATTAGGAAAAATAATGATTTGAGGAATTACCACCATTGTACATAAATAGAGTAAAAAGAATATTATAAAATGTATCAATTTATCTTGTGATAAACTATAATTTGCAAGAATCTTTTCCTTGATCGCAGGTTGAACGCCACAATAAGAAACATGAACGCCAGAATACCCTTGAGGGTCAAACACAAAGAAGGCGGCGTAACTTGAAGTGGGTCTTGCAGACCGCATATTGATACTATTGTTTTGGTCTGCGAGGTATTTTAGTGTTGCAGTACCATGAGTGACTGGCAGCACCATATCCAGCTTTCTTAATATGAAACTAACGAGACTACATTTTACAGCAGCTCTGAGTAATGTTTCAGTGTTTTATGATCTGGTTTCTTCTTTATTGGCACGAGTATTTTTATACATTCAGTTTATAAGTGCTTGTTTCTGAATTCATTGCAATTCACTGATGTGTCGTAGCATAAAATGAATCCATAACACTTGATCCTAGTTAGGCAAACTATGAACGTAATCTAGTATTCTTATTCAATGAACAGGGTTTAGGGTTTTGTTCATGTAACTGTATTTGTCATTTGCACAGGTACAGACTACAAACACATTGATTCTTGCACGGTTCTCAGTAATTTAGATGAGAAACAAAGAAGAGACAAAGAAGAGGTGGGTGTTAATGAGCGGTTAAAATGAAGAAACACACAAAACATATCTGAATTTGTGGATGTTAAATTTGTTTTTGCAAATTTGTTCTACTCAGATGCTATTAATTTAGTTAATACAACAGCCTGTAAGTCTATACATTCTGTGTTCCCAACTACTTAAAAACATTTCCCACTGAAGTTTTATTTACTTATGTGAGTCTTATGTCACTTAATTCATTTGACCTTGTTTTTCTCTTCAAGCTGCAGCTCTCTGTTCTGTGGAATCTGAACGTTTTCTGTCATGTCAAGTTCTTTCTTCACCCTGTTTCCACTTTCCAGTCCCTTTTGTTTCACCCTTTTTCCCGTTACTGCCTCTTCTCCCACTTCGCTTCAAGGGCTGCTCTTTCTTTTCTTTAAAATGAGTCACTGACTAATGGGAGGTGGAGATGGAGGAGGGAGGAGGCTGTTGAGTAGGTGAACGTCACACCCAGCTGAACTTTGGACTTGCTCACCCCACACACTCACTCCGTCTTCCCTCTGCAACATTTTTCTCCAAAGTGCTAAACAAACACGTTAGCACAAGCGCGCACACACACACACACACACACACACACACACACACACACACACACGCACAGTACACCGGGGGGAAATATGTAACTCTTCTGCCACTTCTGTTGTGCAACCAGACTGGGGATCATTAATGGGACCATCAGATATATTTTAGAAAGTTCTGGAAGGTCTCTGGGTTGATCTGTTGTCAGATTAGATATATTTAGATGGGCATAAACATATTACTGACAACCATGTTTTCGGTAAATGAGCATATTGTCTTGAAATTAGGGCTGTCAAATAAATTTTAATGCCACTAATTTCTTTAACGCATTAACGCAACTTGTGATTTTTAGGCTGTAGGGGGATCAGTTTTAAAGCTAGAGTGAAGATACTGGCAACATCATCGTGTCATACTAGCTTGTCACAAAGGAGGTTAAATAACACTCCAAACTAAATTTTGGCGAGGAAAAACTGGCATGGCCATTTTCAAAGGGGGCCCTTGACCTCTGACCTCAAGATATGTGAATGAAAATGGGTTCTATGGGTACCCACGAGTCTCCCCTTTACAGACATGCCCACTTTATGATAATCACATGCAGTTTGGGGCAACACATAGTCAAGTCAGCACACTGACACTCTGACAGCTGTTGTTGCCTGTTTGGCTTCAGTTTGCCATGTTATGATTTTAGCATATTTTGTATGCTAAATACAGTACCTGTGAGGGTTTCTGGACAATATTTGTCATTGTTTTGTGTCGTTAATTGATTTCCAATAATAAATATATACATACATTTGCATAAAGCAAGCATCGTGTCGTGTAGTGACGGAAGTCTAACTTCCGAGCTAGTTACGTAGTATATAAAGTGAGAAAGCCCACTTATGGTGATGGGGGATGGATGGGTCCAACAATCACAGGACTTTCAAGCGGGAGACCCGTGTACCGGACTGGTGTTTTGTTTTGTAAGTTACGATAGTAACGGTTGTCACGTGTTTTCCATACTGACACTAAGTTGTTTCCGCACGTGTTTTACTTTTTTACGTACTTATTTTAAACCCAACCATGACGTTTCTCCTAAACCTAACTAAGTTGTTTTCTTGCCTAAACCTAAGTGAGTGGTCCTGTTGCCCCCTGCTGGTACTGCACGTTAATACAGGTGTGTAATATTCACATCTTTGCAAGGCAAAACGTGACACTGACACGCTGTCCTCTGATGGACAGGCGGGTCTATTACACACTTTGACGTGATATCAGGTTGTCATAGTATATGGATTTGGTGTATGTGAGAAATGATGTATATTAATTATCAAGAATTTCTGAGACGTGAGCTGACTGGACATACTCAACCGCCTCAAAATGCATTGCGACTCTTCAGACTGTCCAATGGTAGACTGCAAGGCAGACGGTTTAAATAATCACCCGTTGGATAAAATAATTATGAATGATGACGGGTGACGTTAAGGTACAGTTAAGAAGAAAAGCGCAGGGAGCTCAGATATATAATGTCCTGTCAAAAAAATATTTATCACTAAAATATTTAATCATTTTAATTTGCCTTTAAAAGATATATATATATATATTATAAAATATCGAATGGAAGAGAAATTGATGAGGTAATGCTGATTTTTGACATTTGGGATGAACAATTTTCAATCAATGGTAGCTCTGACTGGTAACGTTGTGATTGAGTGTGTAGTATGCAGTATATACTGATGAGTATAGTATGTAGTACGTTAGTAAGCGATTTCGAATGCAGCCCAAAACACAAAGACCTTCACTTTACTGTCACATAAGACTAAAATAGCTGCCGATTAATTTTCTGTCGATCAACTAATCAATTAATCGACTAACAGTTTCAGCTCTACTTAAATCTACACACTCAATGGTCTAAGGACAGACTGAGACAAATTTGTGATTTGTGATATTGGACTATATAAATAATATTGACTTGACTTGACTTTCACATACTACATGTATTTCAGCTGTGCTTGTTTTGGACTTCCATCTGCTCTTTAGTGTGACATCAGTTCTGAATGTTGCCAACGACAACGCTGTCCTCGCCTCGTTTTTCTTCCCACCGCAGCAGCCGCAGCAGGGAGTCAATCACTTCCTGTTATTAAGTCTGGCTGAGGGTCAGAGGTTAAGGGTGAGAGGTGGAAGACAGACGGACAGAGACACAGAGGGAGGCTCTGTGTGTTAGTGTGTGTGTGTGTGTGTGTGTGTGTGTGTGTGTGTGTGTGTGTGTGCGTGCGTGCGTGCGTGCGTGCGTGCGTGCGTGCGTGCGTGCGTGCGTGCGTGTGTGCGTGTGCGTGCGTGCGCATGTGTGAGAAGGAACTGCAGAGATAGACATGAGCAATGAGTGGAGGAATTACTGAGGAATGACTGGAATTTCCTGAATGGCACTGATGGAGTCTCTCTCTCTCTCTCTCTCTCTCTCCAAAAACTGTAAAGTGACGTCTATATGATGTCTATATTTTTATGAAGACAAACTGAAGTCAATGAAATAAGATATGATAAGATAAGAAGCCTTTATTGATTCCCAGAGGGGAGATTCAGGTAGTTTAGAATACAGAAAAGAACATAAAACAAAAATAAGAATATGAATTTAAAAAAGAAACTAGACAAGAGCAGTCAAAATTACAAGTCAAGCAGTACAAATACACACCATGTATTTAAGTGTGTACTTAAAATACTGCAGTACTGTCTCAAGTGAAGTGACAGTGGTGTGATGAGTAGCAGTAAAGTCACCAAAGTATAGTCCATGTAAGAGTAATATGATACCATCTACTCTAACAGCATACACCAGAATAATATAGAATAAGCGTTATAGTACAGTATTAAGTAATGATACTTGGTGTTTGTGTGTATTAATATTTAAATATAATATATAGGGCTGTAAATCGATTAAAATATTTAATCGCGTTTAATCGCAAATCAATCACACTTTTTTATCTGTTCAAAATGTACCTTAAAGGGAGATTTGTCAAGTATTTAATAATCTTATCAACATGGGAGTGGGCAAATATGCTGTTTTATGTAAATGTATGTATATATTTATCATTGAAAATCAGTTAACAACACAAAACAATGACAAATGTTGTCCAGAAACCCTCACAGGTACTGCATTTAGCATAAAAAATGTGCTCAAATCATAACATGGCAAACTGCAGCCCAACAGCTAACAACAGCTGTCAGTGTGTCAGTGTGCTGACTTGACTATGACTTGCCCCAAACTGCATGTGATTATCATAAAGTGGGCATGTCTGTAAAGGGGAGACTTGTGGGTACCCATAGAACCCATTTTCATTCACATATATTGAGGTCAGAGGTCAAGGGACCCTTTTGAAAATGGCCATGACAGTTTTTCCTCACCAAAATTTTGTGCAAGATCGGAGTGTATAGTATTAGCTAGTATGACATGGTTGGTACCAATGGATTATCTTAGCCCTAATAATATAATATATATTATAGCGTACACTTAAACGGATATTGATTTTTTTTTTAGGTGAGTCTTTCTTTTAGGTGGCTAAAATACGTTTTTCTGCCGTCTCCGTCCACAGCACTGTATTGCTTTGCTCTGGTGTCGGTACGTCTGTCTGTTTCTCCAAGCTGGGGGCGTGCTGACCGTCATCTACTGTAAGTAATACACCTACTATGGATAAGTACCTCATACAACCCCACTTCAAAACACTACAAGACTTTTCATACATCCTAATAAAGCAGTCCAGGCAATTGTTTGCACAATAAATGCATCAAGTTTGACTGGAATTAAATAAATTATCACACATAACATCTATTTATGTCATTTTGTTTATATGCAGAAACACGTGTGTCAGTAACGGTTCCTGCGGAGACAACCTTCACATATCAGATTGCATATTGTATGAAATGGAAACAGAGAACTGTTAGGTTAAAATTAATCGTTATGAATATACTATTTCAACTATTTAAAAATGCCTTTTTTTTATTCCTTAGAGGTTGTTGTTCCCCTTCCTCCTTTGAGAATGATTCCTCTGTGAGTTTCACCTGTAAGTGAGTCTATGTGAGCTGGTCTGCAGTAATAAGGATCATATTATAGCTCATTGAGGCACTCAAGCAGCCTGCTCAGGCCGTTAAAAGCTATGTGGACATGTTACACCTCCTGCATTGTTCTCCGAATCAGCCTGAGCTCTGGGAGGATCCCGTTACACGGCGGTGTGACCTGCCAAGCAAAGTACAATGAAAGAGTACACAAACACACATACAGTAATACACACTGTTTAACACAACTATAGCTCATTCTCACCAATGCAGCAAACATCCAGAAAGCCATGTTTTTCCTGTAACGAGGAAGTAAACACAAGTCCAGATGGTTCTCGTATTTGCTGTGAAAGGACAACATGTGTTACTCGACACAGTTTATAGTACAAAGAAATATACTTTACAAGAGAGGAGGCGAGAAATAAGGACGAATTTGACTTCTTTGTCAAGCTTTAATTTTTCATTCTTCACTCAATAGATTGGTTTCCCGTCAACAAACAATCGAAGTGGTAGAAACACCAATTCCTTGAGACCCACAATAGACCTGTTTTTGTCTTTTTTAGGGGGGACAAGGGATCTTTAGGGAGAGATAGCAGGTCAGCAGTAGATGTCACATAGAAGTGGTGTACATCATGTGAAAGCTGGGAACCTGAAGATTAATTTGAGATGCGGCTCAGCACTGTGTGTCAAGTTGTTCTAGTCTATAAATCAGAAATAAACATTAATCAATTAATTAAAATAAATTGTGAAAGTGTATACGTTCTTAGAACATTATGATGGAAGTATATGATGGCCATTCCCTTACAAAAAAATAAGTTTATTCAAGTATGCTATTAGTATACTTCTTTTAAAACTTAAAAAAAGAGAGTACTTTTTATGTACTTATCAGAGATGAACTTAACAAAATTATACTTAAGTATACTTGGCTTATATCGACAAGTATACAGTAAAGTCCAAGTATACTTGGCTTTTACTGAAAGTTTACAGAAAAGTGTAAGTATATTTGGCAAAGTACTATAAATTAACTTAAAGAAAACTTACAAGTATACTGGCAGTAAAAAAAACAACAAAAAATGTGTAGTTTACTAGGAATATTCTTTAAAGTATACTTTCATAAACTAAAAATTGGGCTACAAGTATATAACTAGTAAACTAACAGTACACCTATAACTTCACTTAAAAGTATAATTTTATAAACTGAAAAGTGGGCTAATTTAGTCCCAAGAAGTATTACAAGTAGTAAGTAGTACAATTACAAGTATACTACTAGTGCATTGATTATTAGTATACTTATTACATAAAGTATACTTGGGATTTTACTTGAACAATACTTAAGTTTATATCATGAAATAAACTTGAAGTATACTTCTTTTGTAAAGGTTCCCATGCTCTATTATGTTTCATAAGTTGTTGCCACAAAATTTTGGGGTTGATACTATTTGTTTCACAGATTTGGTGCTAAATTTAACCATGTTTTACCACTCGAGAATTGATAAAAATGATCAATAATCCCAACAAAATATCACATAAAGACACCGATATACTGAGGAACACCATAGAAAAAGCCATACTGTGATTTGGTATCAAAAACTTTTGACATTTGGAGATTTCGGCGATTGGATGGCAAGCACTTCTGTTGTGTAAACTGCTCAGAAACACCCTTATTGTCAATCTACCTAGGAAAGCCATCCATCCTCTGAATGCTCTAGGTCTCTCGTTTGTGGCTGTAAAGTTTCATGAGGCTGTGATTATCCTAGAGGTCACCACAGGTAATTTTATACAGTGAGGTCAAGTTTAAAAAAATGGTCTCACTACAATGAAATGGCTGCTCTGGAGACTAACATCATCACACATGAATACAGTTGGGCTCATTGGATCCACAAGAGTCTCAGCTTTACAGTGATACCCAATTTATGTAATTCAAAGACTGTTTAAGGACCCCAGTATGCAGAAATATTCAAACACATCATTTCAAAATAGGCGAAAATAACACATTTACACTGCATTCAAAAAACTGCCGTTTTTTCGCCCCAAACTGCATGTGATTATCATAAAGTGGGCATGTCTGTAAAGGGGAGACCCGTGGGCACCCATAGAACCCATTTTCATTCACATATCTTGAAAGACAGTAAAGTCGTTCGGGATCTCGCGGGTTTCAGGGGGTTAATATGATTTCAGTCTGTGACAAACCAGCGGATTGATTTCTGTAGATAAATTTAACAAGACACCAGAATCTCCTGGAGAGGACAGACTCTGAGATGTATTTGACAGGCTGTGGAAGAGGAATTAGACTTTTGGGGGTTTTGTGTATGAGTCAAGCTAAATCAGCACCATGTGTGTTTGAAGGTATAGTAAATCCAGCACCCTGCCCCCGGGTTCATTTTAGGGAGGGTGGGATAAAAGCTAAGCTGACTAAAGGCTGTTTGAGAGTCCCCACCCTCAGGGGAGACATCAAGAGGTAAAGTCAGCATACTTTATGTATGGAGTCAAAGTAATATGATTCCCTTTCTTTCGCTCCTTCCCTCTCATTGTGTATGTGTGAACATGTGTGATAATGTAACCGCCTGACTCTGTGTGTGTGTGTGTGTGTGTGTGTGTTTGTGTGTGTGTGTGTGTGTGTGTGTGTGTGTGTGTGTGTGTGTGTGTGTGTGTGTGTGTGTGTGTGTGTGTGTGTGTGTGTATGTGTGTTGTAAATATGTATTTTTTTTGATTGTGTGTTGCTGAGACATGAATGTGGATGTACTGTATGTGTTGAAGTTTTGCCAGTTTTACTTGTGCTTGCAAAAGTTTTTAACGCTTGACTGAGGTGGAAACGTATTGATAAAAAGAATGTGATAAAGTGCAACAGAAACAAACTGAATAAATGATGATGTACATGACATCAGTCCTCTTCCTCACATTAATACATGAAACAAACAGAAATTTCAAAAGTTGATTCTGTTTCAACTTTTTGCCATATGCTGCTTTTTTTTCGGCACCCCCGCTATCCCCACCGCCACAGGTTAAACACATACCCACATTTAAATGAATGGGAGGACTGGCGTTTCAGCCGCAACGCCTGATTTGGTGTGAATGCAGCCTAACCACATCCCAAATCTAGCTCCGTAAATAAGGGAGCTTTTACAAGCCAACATTTAGTCTGTTTTAATCAAACTCTGGTGTGGTTTGTTTGGCCGGTTGTGAGCGCAGTAATCGTACTCTGGTGTGAACCAAAACAACTGCTCCGAGACCGCTTGGGAGAGGTGGTCTCGGACCGTTTCCAAGCGAACCAAAACGCAGGCTGCCCGTGCAGGCATTTGTTGAGATGGACACAGGTAAACGACAGGTTAACAGGTGGGAGCGGACTGACCTGGACTTCTGCATAATAACCTTTCAGCATATTGTAATTCAAGTGTTCTGAGAGATAACTAGACTTCTGCACCTCCTCATGGCTGTTTTCAGGCTTTAAAAAATCCCGTGACGGGAGACGTCACAAACTTTCTAATTTTACATCTAAACAGTACACTACAAGATGATTCTGAAAACATTTGAGGCGAGAAATAGGCATTACAGTAACAGAATATTGATTCATATTTGATCAGCGCTGCCTAGTTTGACCGTGCAGTCGGAGTTCACGAGTGATTGACAGCCGGCTCTCTTAGACAGCAGCTGGACAGCAGACCTCAGATCAGCTCTTACTGCTTGTTTTGAGACCGGAGGAATGATTTTTTTCAGATTACCTGTCTCATGTACTACTGTCACGATATAGCGACCGTTTTATAAAAATAACTTTTTTTAATCATATTTGCTCCAATCTCGCCTACTTCAGCTTTAAAGGATCGAACAACAACAGCCGTGAGAAGGGATATTTTTAACTGACATTCAAATAGCTATATACAGAATTACATGAGAACAAATTAAACTGAAATAACAAAAATGTCAGCCTGCCCTTTGTCCTTCTGTAATTCTGTGTGTTTGAGTTGGAGCTTTATGTGACTGTGAGAGGGTGAGGATTAACCCAAACCCCGAGCTCTTCACTCCCACAGCGTGCAAACCCGACCCATCAAAGCGCCTGTTCAAGCCCTCCTCAAGCCCTCCTCAAGCCTGAGCAAATATCACCCAGCGCCAGGGAGAAAATCCAGCCGCACCGACAGGAAGTGGCTGCAGACTTTGGTGACGTGTTAAGAGACCTTTCCCATTTTTCCCCTCAGTGTAGCAAATTCCTTTGAAAAGGGTCAAGCTACGTGGTTGAGTGTGTGCTGTGGGAATGATTTTAGTCTATTGCATTGATTATAATTCCTTAATATGCTACAAGGAAACAGACAGCTAACGTCATTTTACAGTATGTTGGCTTGGGATCGTTGCTCCCACCTGTGTGTCTGTAATTAATGCCACAAATAAGACACATCACAATACATTCAAATACAACATATACAACATGATGTACAAAAAATCACAATAAAACAGGAGAACAGCTGTTTAACACGGTGGCCTCTCAAGTAAAACAACCACATGCCTCCATCACCACATTCTTTATGTTGCCCTTAAATTCATCAGTGGATATAAATAAATGTTTCTAATTTTACATCTTTTTATTGATTAGTCCAGTCTCAAGGTGCACAGTAGGAAAATGCAGTTTTCCCCAGATCTGTCAAAACCTGGTGTACATTAAAAAGCAACCACGTGGAGGAGTGTCGCTAAAGGGTACGTCCGTGCCTTAGTTTCCGATGCTGAGGGGCGCTGACCAATCAGTGGTGTTTGACGAGATGGGAGTGAGAACGGGTTGAAAGGACGCGGACAGCGCTTCTCCGAAAATCATGGCGCTTCGCGGCCTATGTGAACCCAGTGTAACATTCCAAACTTGCGCCAAATTTTGGCGAGGAAAAACTGGCATGGCCATTTTCAAAGGGGGCCCTTGACCTCTGACCTCAAGATATGTGAATGAAAATGGGTTCTATGGGTACCCACGAGTCTCCTCTTTACAGACATGCCCACTTTATGATAATCACATGCAGTTTGGGGCAAGTCATAGTCAAGTCAGCACATTGACCCGTCTGACAGTTGTTGTTGCCTGTTGGGCTTCAGTTTGCCATGTTATGATTTGAGCATATTTTTTATGCTAAATGCAGTACCTGTGAGGGTTTCTGGACAATACTTGTTAATGTTTTGTGTTGTTGATTGATTTCCAATAATAAATATATACATACATTTGCATAAGGCAGCATATTTGCCCACTGCCATGTTGATAAGAGTATTAAATACTTGACAAATCTCCCTTTAAGGTACATTTTGAACAGATAATAAATGTGTGATTAATTTACAATCGTGATTAACTACGGACAATCATGTGATTAATTGCGATTAAATATTTTAATCAATTAACACCCCTAGTAGAGATGCATGGTACACTGAATCAAACTGTAACCATTCGAGGTCAATGCCTAACCTTAACAATCTCGCGAGAGTTTTGCAACTTGTGGGTTACCTTCTAGACCCGACCCCTAGTTAGCTAGTTAGCTGGGCATGCAAACGTTACGTTAGAGCAGAAATACAGAGTTTGATCCATTCCTTACACTTTTACTCTTACTCTTTGCTCTACACTGCTGCTCATCATACCATTTTTGATCTATAATTCATGTTGTAAACTTTTTTTCCAATTCAGCCAGTCCCCTTGTGAAAAACCTGCTTTATTTTCAAACAAATAAGATGAATACCACTTTATTACATCACTGCAAACCATCATTACAAGTGCACCAATCTGGGTGTGTCAAACTCTTAAAACTTTGACACAAAAAAAAGTTAAGTGTAAGGTAAAAAGGTAAGAATAAACATATGTGCAGTAAATTATATAAATGAATTGTGCAAACAGAAAATGGCACCTTGGATTGATATAACTTTACCAAATCATTGGAACAAGCACATTAAGGCTGCGGCTAATGATTCATTTTCATTATTGATTCGTCTATGAGTAACTTTTATGATTAATTGTTTGTCTATTAAATGTCAGAACATAGGTGACGTCTTTCTAATGTCTAGTTTTATCTGACCAACAACTCAAAACCCAAAGATGTTCAGTTTACAATCATATTAAACAAAGAAAAGCAGCAAATCTTCACAATTGAGATGATGACCCCAGAGATTGGTTGGTATTTTTGCTTAAAAAGTGACATACTATTAATGAATTATCAAAATTGTTGCCAAATTATTTTCTGTTAATCAACTAATCAATTGGTGTGGAATTTAAGATGAATAATTTAGGGTGAAAGAGTTTAAATAACTTTCATTAATTAAAACATTCTTGTCCTGAGATAAGACATGAATAGGAACAAACACTTACAGTAACTACACACAGGATCTATTCATTGCACAGCAGGGCTCTGTCTAAATCCTGGCAGTCTTCATCATAATATTTACTTCTAATGAGGCGGATGTGGATAAAAGGGTTAGTGCACTCAGTTCCTCTGTGTGCAGCAGAGACCCAACACCCAGCAAAACTGAATTAGTGAGTGTTCAGCCCCAAAATAGCACAGAAATAATGCTGGTGTGGGCATGTTGTTTCAGGAAGATGAAACACAGATGAAAGTCCAGTTTGAGTCATGAGGAAGGATTTCACCACAATGGAAAGTTTTCACAGTTACATTTTATCCTCCTGTTCAGGAATTTGCACGTGTCAACAACTATTGGATGGATTGTCATGAAATGTGTTTCAGACATTCCTGTTCCCCTCAGGATGAATCGTAATAACTGTGGTGATCCTCTGACTTTTCCTCTAGTGTCATCATCAGGTCAACATTTTAAAGGTGCTATTGATAGGCCTAACATTCAGTCACTAGATGCCGCACTCACCCTTTTCCGTTCCATTGCAGTCACTTCATAACAAGTGGTTGCCAGTTCGGATTGGTACCAGAGTGAAGCCGGGGGCTTACCATCAAACTCAGCCATTTATCCGTTTTTTCCACACTAACTGGCAACTTGATCGCCGGCGGCAACGTCATTGTACTATTGGCTCACAAGCCTCGTTAAAAGTGGGACCCAAACGTCAGATATTCACAGATATAGACAAAACATTAATTTTGGACCTGTTAAAATCGTTTAAATTATTCATTCACAATCATGATAATGTTTTTCAGGAAAAGCGATACTTTTATTCGGCACCTTACTAAAACACCCGTGGATGTATTATTTTTAAAAAACATATCCGTCTACATAAAAATGTTATCAATAAGACCTTAAACATGTCCAATAGTTTGGTTTATGACTAATGATGTTCCCATCAGCATCAGATGTACTTTGTGTTTACTGTTACTTATTCCATGGCTTTGTTGAATACTCAATTCTGATTGGTCAATCACGGCGTTCTACGGTCTGTTATTTCTTTATAGCAGACTGTTGCTATGTATAACAGACGGTTGTTATGGGCGCAGTTCTGATGTCGGACTGTAGAGGACCATTTTTGTGTCAAATTATTGATTTATAAGTAAGTAGCCGTGTGATACGCGGGATAATCTATAGCATTGTTGTGAAATAAACCCCGACAGGGCGCTGTACATTATCCCTTACTTAGCTCATGTTAGCATGGTAAAAAAAAAGATGGTGAACATGGTGCACATTATACCTGCTAAACATCAGATCGTTAGCATTGTCATTGCGAGCATGTTAGCATGTAGCTCAAAGCCCCCGCTGTGCCTGCTAAACATTAGCAGCGTCACAGAACCTATATTTAAGCAATAGATCACGACCATAGACTGTATATAAGAAGTGGATGTAGTCACCGTGACGTCACCCATTGGTTTGTGGACTGCTGTTTTGAAGCCTCGAGTTCGGCATTTTGGCCGTCGTCATCTTGGTTTATGTTTTATTTGATTGTGATAGCCTGTGATGAAAAAAGAAATATGCTAGCTGTGTATTCTCCATAGCATATATGGAACGGTGTGTGTATACATACAAAACTGGACAAATAGGTTTTTAGTCAAGATTAAAATATATTAAAATAACGTTTCAGTATGAACAATTTGTGCCTTGGCAAATACATTCATTAACATTACTGCGTTATGTTAATATAAAATGTAATTCAGTCAGCATTATGTTTCTTTCAAAAACATATTTGCTGTTCAGACGGTCGTCTCCTTGGACAGTGGATGTTTTTATGTTTTTACTTGCTTTTGCTGCCAATAGCTGCTAAACTGTATTTCGTTGTTTTTCCATGACAGTGACAATAAAGTCTCTATCGATCTATCTGAATCTTGAAACCTGATTATGATCATTTTTGTTAAAAATTTGTTTTAAAAAAGTTCTGCTTTTGGAACAAGTAGACATACAAACCAACCGCTATTATATGTGCGTGTGTTTATGTTTGTGTTTATATGTACTCCATCCCTTGGAGCCAAACAGCTTTACTTGTTGTGATTTGTTAGAAGTGACTACTCTCTGGCTGCAGGGCATGTAGAACTGAATACTGACAGAATCGCTCATACTGTCATACCTTCCTGGAAGAGGGGTGTGTGTGTGTGTGTGTGTGTGTGTGTGTGTGTGTGTGTGTGTGTGTGTGTGTGTGTGTGTGTGTTTACCTGCTGGTAGGGCGGTCTTGACACTCACATTGTTTTCATAAACGTATCTGACTCTTAGAGAGCCTCTGATTGGACAGAAATTTGTGTTAATGACCGTCTTCCCGTCAGTGTTGACTTATGAGAGGTCGAGCTGGCGGCAGCAGAGGTCAACAAGAGCTCGGCCGGCGTCACACCATCCTGTCACTTCACTCTGTCAGAGCAGATTTGTGGAGTTTTTTGTTTTTTAAAAAATTAAAACAGCATGTTTTAATTTAGCTTCCAGCCCAGAATACACTTTACATTTAATTCTTTGCATTAGACAAACTGGCCCTGTTTTGGCTTAATGAGATTTAGTTCATTATGCTCACCAGCTTCATTGACATGCAGATATGAGGACTCTACAGTTTCACAATGAGTGCACATCTAACCACAGGTCGGACAGTTATCAATACGCGTAATGGAACGTACTAAAAGTTGTGTGAAGCCCAGTGTTCATGTTAAAAGATGTTTAGACCAATCATCAGGCCTGACGAACTGTCTCTCTGCCTTATAGCTACATCATTTTTGCTGAAGCTAAACCATTATGGCCACCTCCACTGGCCATCGTCTGAATCATGGATGTATAAAGAGAACTGGATACAGCGTTGGAGGCGGGGCCCCGTTCATTCCTATGAAAGTTGCTCAGTGGCGCATGAAGCCAAAATGGCTCGACTTCCGAGTGGAAAAGTACCCAGATCTTCCGCTTCCATTGGGCCCATAGAGCAGGCGCAGTACCGTCACATGGCTCGAGCAATGCAAGTCTTTTTGGGCCCAATGGCATCACGTGACGGACATGGAAGTTGCAGTACCGCCGTTTGGCCACTACGAAAATTGGCATCAATGACCAGCGCTCTTCCTTGGTCTGAATGCCATGGCCTGCTCAGTTGTCCAACCACCATCACTGTTTATGTAGCTCCACTATAGCTGCCTCACCAAAGAACAAGAAAATAGTTTTAGTATGAATTTGAGTGTGAGTGTCAGAGTTCAGTCAGTCTATCATCAGGTGTGCACCCTCTCAATAACTGGTGTTTGGTTGAGTTTGGCCCACGACACCAAGAAGACACCAGAACCAGCCCCCTTTTTCCCTGCACACTCAACTCAGCATGATTATCCATAGTTAAGGCATTGACCTCGAATGATTACAGTTTGATTCAGTGTACCATGCATCTCTACTAGGGGTGTTAATTGATTAAAATATTTAATCACAATTAATCACATGATTGTCCGTAGTTAATCGCGATTGTAAATTAATTGCACATTTTTTATCTGTTCAAAATGTACCTTAAAGGGAGATATGTCAAGTATTTAATACTCTTATCAACATGGGAGTGGACAAATATGCTGCTTTATGCAAATGTCTGTATATATTTATTATTGGAAATCAATTAACAACACAAAACAATGACAAATATTGTCCAGAAACCCTCACAGGTACTGCATTTAGCATAAAAATATGCTGAAATCATAACATGGCAAACTAAAGCCCAACAGGCAACAACAGCTGTCAGTGTGTCAGTGTGCTGAATTGACTATGACTTGCCTCAAACTGCATGAGATTATCATAAAGTGGGCATGTCTGTAAAGGGGAGACTCGTGGGTACCCATAGAACCCAATTTCATTCACATATGTTGAGGTCAGAGTTCAAGGGACCCCTTTGAAAATGGCCATCCCAGTTTTTCCTCGCCCAAATTTAACATAAGTTTGTAACGTTATTTAGCTTTACCTTCATGACAAGCTACTATGACATGGTTGGTACCAATGGATTCCTTAGGTTTTCTAGTTTCATATGATGTCACTCTAGCTTTGTAGCTTAAAACTGAGCCTGTTACAACCTAAAAATTGCAAGTTGCGTTTATGCATTAAAGATTATTGCATTAAATACAAATTTAGTTTAGTTATTATCACGTTAACTTTGACAGCCCTAGTACATAATATTTGGGTGTGATGACTTTGAGTTTATTTCCAAATAACTTAAATTGGATTTTTTTTGGTTTTGTTGCTGCATCTTCAAATCTCAGGAATAAATGTCAAGATGTCCCTTCTTTATAAACTTTAGAAAATGTTATGCTTAAGTTATTTAACTGAAACTACATTTATTTTATTTATCTATTTGTTTATTTATTATTAGTGTTGGTGTAACATCCTTTACACAGGGAATATTGGAGTTTGAAAGTTTTAAATCATTTTTACAAATCATCCAGCATGTGCAAAACAAAATCTGAACCAATAGCACATAAATTATGTTAATAATCACAAGTATTTGCCAACATAATTTTGCTTATTTTCTTTCCAGATAGCCATTTTCTTGCTCAGTCATAACATTTTCACATTTTACTGTTTTTAAACACTTTAAACACAGATATAATGAATTCACAACTCTAAGAATGGCATTTTAAAAATGGCAAAACATGAGGAGCTTAATAAATAAATATTATAATAGTACCATAATGTTATACGTTTCCTGGAGGATTCTGGTTTCCAACAGATTTGGTTCTCACACATCCAAACTCACGGACGTACAAGCGGAAGCATGTGGAAGCATTTAGAGCTGGCGGCTTCAAATCACCGTGTCCCCCGTCACCCCTAAACACCACCCTGAGAGGGCTTTGAACCCGGTCACAGAGGTCAGAGGTCGAATGAGAGGGGTGAGCACCGCGATGGAGGCCAGGCCTCCCAGAAACAAGCAGCAACCCGCCACAAAAGACAAGCAACGCATTACAATTTCATATGTAGGTCTTTATGAGAAAATCTAACAGTGGTATTTTCTCAAACCATGAACCGTTTTTTTTGTTTTTTGGACTAAATACCTTCCTAATAGTCATTTGCCATTTGATGAGTTGTGATGCGACTGTTAAATAATAAAAGATGGATTATTTTTTCTTTATCGGATTAAATATACAAACTCCTGTTACTCTGAGCAGCATCAGTATAACTTCAGATCATCCATCTATCCATTTTCTGTAACCGCTTATTCAGGGTCGTGGGGGGTGCTGGAGCCGATCCCAGCTGACATTGGCAAAGGCGGGGTACACCCTGGACAGGTCGCCAGACTATCGCAGGGCTGACACATAGAGACAGACAACAATTCACGCTCACATTCACACCTACGGGGAATTTAGAGTCAATAATTAACCTAACCTACATGTCTTTGGACTGTGGGAGGAAGCCGGAGAACCTGGAGAAAACCGACGCTAACACGGGGAGAACATGCAAACTCCACACAGAAGGGCCCATAGCTGGATTCGAACCTGCGACCCTCTTGCTGTGAGATGACAGTGCTAACCACTGCTAACCTAACTCATGGATGTAATAAGAGAACTGGATACTTTCCTATGAAAGTTGCTCAGTGGCGCATGAAGCCAAAATGGCTCGACCTCCGTCTGGAAAAGTACCCGGATCTTCCAGCAATCTTCCGCATCCATCCTCGCTAAGGAAGCGTAGTGTCGAGTGTAAAGTTGTTTTGATCAGCGGTTCTCAAGAAAGCTGCAAGCAGAAATACCGGAGGCCAAGCAGTCGGCCCGTTTCGAATGAGCTCTGTAATAGTAGGAACAAAGCTGAGCTGTGCAGTAATGTCGGCGTAGAAGAGATTAAACTTCAACACCCTCTGGCCCCAAAAGCCTGTTAAGCATACAACTTTAAAACTATAAAGAAAATTGCTGAAAATTGCACACATTAAACAAGAACAAGTCACATCAAGATTGTTTGCAGTCGTCGGGTTAAAGCAGTTGGCTTTTTGGCTACATGCCTCTTTAGCCTCACACGTCAAACACATGTCAAAACAACACGCTAACTATCAGAACAAAAAGTCAGGTATTTGGTCAACATGTTTCTTATGGACTGACAACACAGACCTAATGTCTTTCTGTCCCGAACCTCCAAACACTCATCAGCTTTTGTCTCTCAACGTCTATCAGTCAAAATCTCTTTTCTCCTTCCTTCTGTTTCTCAGCTGCACCTTGTTTCTCTCTTTGTTGCTCTGTGTGGTAACAGTATCTCTCTCCCTCTTTTCATCTGTGACATTATAGGAACCTGATCTGACATCCTGCATTCCTGCAAACAAAAAGGAAAGAGGTGTTACCAAAGGGAGCAGGAAGAAGGAGGTGAAGAAAGTCTCCTAGCAGTATCACGAATCAACCTAAATCAAATACATGATAATTAATGTGAAAATAACTTAGATTCACTTATCACCTTGCCAAATCACGTCCATGTCCCGAGTAACTCGGGACATGGACGTGATTTGGCAAGTGGATAATCCACTCTTCACAGTTTTCATGAGGAATATTTGTTTAGCAGAAATATGCTGTAATAACTGGGACATCATATTCAGCGGACAGCACAGGTTTCACATGTGGAAATCTCCAAACATCAGCACATAAAACAAAAAACTATTACCATGCCCCGATACCACCAAAACATAGTGCTGTCAATCTCAACACTTTATAATAACCATAATTTAATATAAATTGATATTTAATTAAACTTAGTTAATAGTTATTTTACTAAAAACAAACAATGAAATGATCATTAAGAATGTTTACTAATTATTAGTAATGCTTTAATTTCTGTTATTTTATCATTAGTTTGTAGAATATGAAATAATTAGTTTATAAATTATATATTGTATCATAGCTGATAAGAGACGATAACAATTACATTCTGATTGCATTAGTACACTATCTATTAACCGTTTATTGTTGCACACAATATGCAAAATGTGAATGCATGTTTGTGTAACTACCAATCGAGTGTATTTTCTGTTTGCAGAATGTGAAACAGACCTTTCTGTTTTCTTCAGTCCTCTTTGATCTCGTTTTATTCACTTCACTCACAGACAGAAAAGACCTCTTTATGACAGCTGTTTGTCGAGTGTATGGTGAACATTGGGATTGTGAAATGTGTCTTGAGTAAACTTGACTGTTTATACATGAGAACAGCAGAGAAATGGTTCAGAACGAGCCCACAGATGTAATGACTGTCGCTCTTCACCTGTGTCGGGAAACATTTAGGAAAACTATTTGGCGAAGTTTGATCAGGTGGAAATCAACAAGTTTCATAGGTATATATATATAAATCCTGTTCATAACACAGACTCTCACACGTTCTGTGACTAAGCAGCACAATTAACTGTGTTAATGTATTGTTGCTTAGCAGTTTAGTGACAGGTTAACCATTCAACACTCGTCTGGGTCGAGGTAAACTTAAAGTGAGCTTTAACATGGGGAAGCAAAAGAATTATGACAAGAAAGTAAGTGCACTTGATGATGACAACACTTAACAGATCAATCCAGCCTGTTCACACCAAATGACGTATGAATGAATCTCTTATGTCAATTCATGTGCTATCTCAACGCCGTTCTTGTTTTTGGCGTGTCACTTCACATCGTGTAGTCTGTAATGACTGCAATGTAAACCCATCCATGTGTATATGCTCAACCTGATCTCACGGGAAGGTGTATAAATAACAAAACTTTACAAGGACATTCATGCTTGTCATGAGAATGCATTTTAAACTTTTCATGTGTCATATATACGTTGTTTTTTTACATTTTTACGCCACGCAACAAAACTACGGTAACGGGGGCATTTAGGTTTAGGCAACAAAACCACTTAGTTTGGTTTAAGAAAAACGTCATGCTTAGGCTTAAAATAAGAACGTAAACTAGGTAAAATATGTACGTAAACTAAGTCAAATGTGTACGTAAACTTCGTAACATAGGTACGGAAAAAACGTCACAAACATCATGATATACTGTAAGTATAGCAAAAGCAAGAACACATTTCTTATTGCACACAAAATGACTTGCGAATTACCATGTCCTTCATACGCCATTTAGTACGACCGGGCTGATATGCTATGCTCAGAGCTAGTGACATAGAATCACGACTTAGCAAGTGAGAAAGAGCAAGTGACGCAATATAAAAAATGATAAAGACTGGGTCCAACAAACACCGAACGTTACCCCAGGAGACCGGTGTTCGTGTCCCATTTGAAACCAAAAGTCTTGTTGACATATTTTGAAGTTAGTGACGTTTTTGACATGTTTTCCGTACTTATGTTACGTTGTTTACATACTTATTTTACTTAGTTTACCTACTTGTTTCAAGCCATATCATGATATTTTTCCTGAAACTAACTAAGTGGTTTTGCTGCCTAACTGAACTGTGCCTGTTACCGTAGTTTTGTTGCCTAAACATGAACATTTCGCATTAACAACGTGGTATTAAATGACACGCAAAAAGCCATTTCACAACGTTAACCCTATAGTGTGAAATGACACGCAAAAAGTGTGTGCTATTTATACGCCTTCCCATGACATAACGTTGATCTATTATCTTTATTTTATAGACTGGACGAGGAATCTAAACTCCAAATGTTAATGTTAATGTTAATGTTAATGTTAATGTTAATGTTAATGTTAACAGCAGCAGTGCAGCAACATTAAGAGGTATTAAAAGTACCTGCGTGTAGTGGGGGTTGATGCCCTTTGGAAAGGTGAGGTTTGAAACATTCAGAACTTCACCATTTTAAACAAAAGCATCATGCTTTACAGGTGAATAAAAGCAGTTGTTGACATGGTGAGAAGGTAATTTAGAGTCAATTTGCAGAGCCTGGGAGGTGTCATGGTGGAAAAAAACCCTGTAATAATTTGAGCCCATTCAGCATAACTTCTCACCATCATGTGAACAGTCTTGTGTGTACCCGTCACACTCTCACTGTGGATCTCTTGGACTAATAGGAATGAGGAATGAGTCCTAAAACCCGGAAATGAGTTAGCAATTTAGCACTTCTGGTTCCCTCATCTGGAAGTCAATGGGTTTTTAGTTAGATGCCTGAAATATGGTCTGTGGTTAACACAAGCTGAAGAAAATTTTAACGTTTTGTTCTACGATATAAAATACATCAATAAATACTCCACTCATTTTGAAGCCTTTACATGTCTTAAAAAAGGTGGTCAATAACAAGTGGCCAAATGAGACTACTAAACGCCATCACGCCGACTCGTCTGCCTTTACAGCCTCGTTGTGTATACTCACGCTCATGCGACCGTGGTGTAGTTTGTTTATAGCCCAACGTTAGCTTTTTACTTCTGGCGATTGCATTCACACTTCAAAAAACATAAAGGTGGTGTTCATTTGTGGAGATTATCTTGCTGAACAAAACATGTAAGTATCATAAACGTTTGTTTGCCACAGAGCTCATTTTCTGCAATAATCCAAAACTCAATGGAAAAATCCCATTGGCTTTTTGTCGAGGGAACCAGGGCGATACTAACTTCCTGGTTGGCCTACAACTCTACGTCATACCTGGAGCACTCTATTACAGTTTGATCCTGGACTAAGGTATGTGGGTACAGCCTACTTTTGTCACAGCCACAGCCGTGCCCTTGTGTTTCCTGTATTCTCCTCTCCTCTTGTCTCCATGTCCCCAGTTTGTTTATGTGTGTGTAGGTGTGTGTGTGTGTGTGTGTGTGTGTGTGTGTGTGTGTGTGTGTGTGTGTGTGTGTGTGTGTGTGTGTGTGTGTCTGGGCCCCAGCTTACCTACTCACCTGCTGGCAATCACCTCATCACCTGCCTCAGCTCACACACACCTGCCATTCATCAGCTCCTCGTCTCAGCAGTATATCTACCCCGGCTCTTCACCCACTCATCACCAGATTGTTGTTTCAGGTACACCGGTAGAAACCACGTCTCAGGCCTCTAAGATAATTCCTGTGAGATTTTTGCTTGTTTTGTATGCTCAGTCACTCACCATTTCTCTGTGTCCTACGATGACTCGTCCTTTGCCTGCCTTGCCGGCCTGCTCATCCTCCACGCTCTTCGCCCCTGCTTCACCCAAACCCAGCCACCCTCCGGATTTTGCCCCATACCTTCATCATTCCCTCCTGCAGACCTACAGACATCCTTCCCCCATCTCCACCTTGCATCTCAGAAATAAATCCATTCTCCTTAAACCCAAACTCCCGGTGTCAGTGTCTGCGCTTGGGTCCCTCATTAACTGGTTGACTGTTAAACACAACATTGTGTCATCTTTGAGATCCCTTAAAAAAACCTCAGTTTCTGGGTTATGGAGCGCTTCATAAATGTCTTCTTTATCACTTCTGTCTGACAACTCAACTCCCTCCATAGCTAAGTCAGATGTAAAAAAAAAAGGGCAAAAGGTCACAAGAGGAGAGAAAAGTAGAAGCAAAAAGTGATTTAAAAATGAATGACATTTCGACGTTTGTTGACAATCCGCCAGCCCCAAAATAATTAATTTGCATACTGAGATCTGATCACAAACAAGGTGATGAGAACACTTATTAACAGGCTATGTAATGGTCTTACTCACAAATGCAAAGGCCCGTGGATCATATGCCATTATTCAGTTAATGTTTACAGTTATACATAACAGGTTAAAACCAGGTGTAAATGGAATCACGCACGGTGTTTTCTTGTCTAACTCTCATGGTTTCACATTATGGTAAATGAGACGCACCGTGAGCTGCATCAGCTGCAGGGTGTTTCCAGAGAGCTGCTGGGACTCTTGGTGGTTTCTCTCTGGAGGGTTCACAGAATAAAGACCTGTTTCTTTTTGTCATCAGTGAGGTTTGATTTAGAGGATGTGAGCACTGTGATGGGCTAGACTGTGAATTTCCCCCTCATCTTCACACTCTGGTTCATCTCAGAGAAACAGCTGCGGGAGGAAATGGACTGCAGCGGCAGTCGGGTGTTTTCCTGTGTCTCTTGTGACAGTAAAATAACACCTTACTGTAAATCTTTGTGAAATTAATTTGGCAGACTGGATATATGGTAGATGATTTATCATAAATGAGTCCATGAAAATAAAATATATTGCATATAATATTTTGGGAAAGTTTTTTTAATTTTGTATTCATTTCATGATAGAACTGCATGGATGGATTATTGAATGGGTCCAAAGGGTGAGGGGTCCCTGGACCAGAGCCTCTGTTTGAAGTGATTTTTAACAGTTCTTGATTGAAAGTCAATCAAACGACTACAGGAGACACAAAACGAAAAGAAGGCAAGAGAGTCACAAATTGCTACAAAGTGACGCAAAATGACAACATAGAGACGCAAAATAACTACAGAGACTCACAACAACCACAAAGACACTCACAACAACCACAAAGATACCTAAAACAATCACAAAGAGATGCAAAATAACCACAAAAAGACTCAAAACAACTACAAAGTGACTCGCAACAACCACAAAGACACCCAAAACAATCACAAAGAGACGCAAAATTACCACAAAGAGACGCAAAACAACTACAAAGAGACGAAAAATGACAGCAGAGATGTAAAATAACCAAAGAAAGACGCAAAACAACCACACTCACCACAAAACTCAAAATGACCACCGCCAAGAGGGGCGGTGGGCCTTTTGAATATAATACCTACTTCGGCCTTGAGAGAGTATATGCACGGCTCCCAGTTTGTTTTGGGCACTTTTGTTAGTTTTAAGAGTATTTAGAGCAATACATTTCAGAACAATTAAATAGAAGTAGTAATTTCCTGTGATAGATTACTTAAGTTGCTGGTTGCTTCATTGCTGCTATGATTGTTTGTCATTGTGGGTGTGCTAGCATTCTGATGCTAGCATTTAGCTCAAAGCCCTACTTTGCCTAAATACACCCTCACAGACACTCTTCTTAAATAAAGTAGTCAGAAACAAACTTGTTAGCAGATCTGTAACTGCATGTTATTGAAAATAGGATGTTAACATGTTAAAGTGCAATTGAATGGCAACTTTGTCATGAACTGATTTCATTGTATTGTGCCAATACTTGGTTGATAAAAACAAAGTTTGAGTATTTTGTAGTTATAAGGAAAAATGATTTGGAATTATTTTTTGTAATGTTTTTTTTATGAAACCACATCTCAACAATGTATTATATACAGATACAATTACTCCTGTTCCTTCCCAATAAATGAATACTTGAGAAGATGATGAAAAATGTAACTGTAGATTTGAATAGTAGTGCTGCAGGGCTTCCTCCGCTCTCTCTTGTGGTTGTTGTTCATGGACTTTGTTTTCTGGGAGCCATTTGTTTGTGGTCATTGTTAAATGTGGGTCATCAGACCGCAACCACAGCAGCTTTCTGCCATAATCTCTGTTCCCAAAGTTTAGAGTCCAACTGACAACGCACATTAACTTCACTTCCAGAGGAAAACTTCTTGTTCCCAAATTCTGATATTTAGGAGTGTTTGTTCCTATTCTGAGGCATATTTTAACTACTGCATTAAATAATAGGCTAAACTGTCCAAATTCTCAGTCAAGATTTATCACTTCTAACTTCTACCCACAGCTACAAGAAGAGGTTGCTATTGTTCATGCCAGCTAGACCATCCTCCACCCAATTTTACAATATTTCAATCGGTCGGTCCTCCACTTCGGCCCAAACTGAAATGTCTCAACAGCTATTGGATGGATTATCATGACATTTGGAACAAACATTAATGTTCCCCTCGGTATGAATCCTACTAACTTTGGTGATCCTCTGACTTGTCATCTAGCTCCACCATCGGGTCAAAATTCTTATTTGGTTTATGACCAAATACCTGCAGAACTAATGACATTCCCATCAGCCTCAGCTGTACTTTGGGTATACTGCTAATCAGCTTAATGTTAGCATGCTAACACGTTAAGAGCACAGCTGTGTCTAAGTACAGCCTCACAGAGCTGCTAGCATAGCTGTAGACTCTGCTTGTTTGATGTCACCATTTTTCTACAGTTTTAAGGCTGACTCATTTGTGTTCTGGTCAAAGGTCGCTCCTTTCTCTCTGGTCAGAATGCCCTGAAAAGAAAGGCCAAAGGCTGCCACAAATCACCTGAGGTGTGGCACGAGGGATTGCTGTTGAAGTGTAAAAGTGTAAACACTGGAAGTTAACAACAGATTGCAACATAAAACAGATTGCTTTTGATACTAAAAGGAATTTGTTGACACCTTTACTTTCATTTGTTTTTGCAATTTGACATATAATTAATTATCTAAGGCTGTCATTATTTGGGCTTTTTACCGTTTATTATCTTATGTTAGGTTTGTCAAATGGTTAATGCTTTGTTGAATGATACCTTAAACTTGGTCCGTCCAGTGTTTGGTGCTGAGCAGGACGTGCACAGTGGATTCATTACAGTTTTTTCACTGAACACATCAGCCTGCTGCATCTGAACCACAACAGTAAAGTTGTGGAACGGAAAACCAAAATACTGCGCTGAAACGTTACAATACTCCGTAGAGCTGAGAACACTGTGTGTTTATCTCTATATTCACATTGCTCATCGTCATTGATCCTCTATTATAAAAACATAGATTAGGCCTATTGTACCTTTAAAGCTTCAGTAGGCAAACATTTTTTGGCATCATTGGGCAAAAATTCCATAATAACCTTTCAGCATATTGTAATTCAAGTGTTCTGAGAGAAAACTAGACATCTGCACCTCCTCATGGCTCTGTTTTCAGGCTTTAGAAAATCTAGACTTTGACCAATCACAGGTCATTTCAGAGAGAGAGACCGGTCCTATTGGCTGTGCTCCGGTCATGTGAGATCTCAACATGGCTGCCGGGTCACAAACTTTCTCATTTTACAGCTAAACAGTACACTACAAGATGAATCTGAAAACATTTGAGGCAAGAAATAGGCATTACAGTAACATAATATTGATTCATATTTGATCAGCGCAGCCTAGTTTGACTCTTTGGTCGGAGTTCTTGAGTGATTGACAGCCAGCTCTCATAGACGGTAGTTAGACAGCAGACCCCAGGTCAGCTCTGATTGGTTGTTTTCCTCCGGTCTGTGAAATCTTGCAGATGCCGTAAGAGTTAACAAACCATAACATTATAATTAATAAGGTTTACTAATTATTAGTAATGCTATAATTTATGTTATTTTAACAGTTTATTGTTTCACACCTTTGTTTAGAAAGATGCTATATAAATAAAATTATTATTATTATTATTATTATCATCACATATTATATTCTATATTATAAATATTTGTTAATGATTATGAAATGATTTATAAACCTTTAAGGTTTGTCAAGCATCTATAAACATTATTTAGATAGATAGTTAATACTTTGTCAATGGTTAATAATTGGTTTCTGGTCCATCTATCTATGTAATGTTTATAGATGTTTTACAAATGATTTTTTTAAAAGTTTACAAATCATTTGGTAATCATCATTAACAAAAACTTATATAGTATATAAAATGTTAGAATGTGTGCAACAATGAACGGTTAATAAATACTTTACTTATGTAATCAGAATGTAATTGTTATCATCTCTTATCAGCTATGATACAATATAAAATGTATAAACTAATTATTTCATATTATACATAAAATGATAAAATAACAGAAATGATAGCATTACTAACTATTCATTTACCATATTTAAATTATGGTTATTATAAAAGGTTACCCTTTAAGCTTATGAGACACTTAACTGTCTAATAAAATAAATAAACTAAAATGCAATTTATGATTACTGTCACATTTTACTTTGAGGTCTTTGACATTTTTTAAACACATTGTGTAAATTAAGTCTCACTGTTCTCAGCATGAGAGTGTTGATCAGAAACAGACACATTTTGAATTATGACCCAAAGCTTTAAAAATGCGGCCTAGAGATACTTCCTGGTCATGTCCAACAGAGTGACTGTGACATTATTATAGCACAACACCACCAGCATATATTTATTTGAGGCTTCAGACCTTTAAGATAATGTGGATGTGTTGGGCTGTAGATACAGAATGGTGATCACCTATGAGCACCTGTTTGGCAAATTTAAGGAAGTTTTTCATCAGACGTAAGTTAAAACATATTTCATACCTTCAACAAAAACCCTCATTCTTACCTTCTTTTCAGTGGCGGAAAGTATATTTACTCAAGTACAGTACTTGAGTACAATTTTGAGGTACTTAACTTGAAAGTTTTCTGCTATACGTCTACTCCACTACATTTCAGAGATAGCTTTAGTTACTTTGCAGATTCAGGTTAATAATACAAAATGTACTTAACAATTAAACTATGATATTAAGATAAAACTGTATTGATCTGCAGAGGGAAAATTCACAAACTACCCAATATTTAATGTAATTGAAATTAGCGCCACCTTTATGAGCTGCAACATAAAAGTGATGAACACATTAATGCATCAATAATTATAATCCAATAACATAATATATATTATTCTGAATGGGCCATTCTGCATAATGAGTACTTCTACTTTAAGTTTATCTTGATGTCAATACTTTTGTACTTTTGCTCAAGTGAAATTTTGAAAGCAGGACTTTTACTTGTAACAGAGTATTTATACACTATGGTATTAGTACTTTTACTCAAGTACAGGATCTGAATACTTCTTCCACCACTGCTTCTTTTCTTGCGTCCAACTAATTTCCAGTTGTCTGAATAATGCTATTAACTAACTTCCTACATTATTTGTTTAATTATAAAGAAGTGAACCAGATGATGAAGAAAGACACATAATGTGAACGTGAATGAGGGAGAAATCCAGAGACGGAGAAATCACTTTAAACAAACATGCTGTTGTTAGCGGGAGAACAGCTGTGTTTTTGGAGTCCAGGCCTCCTTTATGCAGCTCCGTTGGTCCAGAACAGGCTTGATTGCTTTAGTCCTTTCATTGTATTCTGTTTGGCTCATGATAGACAGATCTTTTTCATCCCTGGGCACTAAGGAAAAGAGACACACCCAACTGAATGATTCCAGGTCATGCAGTACGTCAACTCTCGAACCACACAGAGGAAAAGCACTGTGATACGTGGAGGGAAACACAAGGAAATGCTGCCACCTGGTGGCTATTTGTGACTGTTTCAGAGAGCAGCAGCACCAGGGACCAAATTTATCAAACTTCTCAAAGTGAAACTAAAAATCCTTCACTTCTACTCACAACATTAAAAGTAAAAGCTATGTATCAAATGTATTTTCTTTAAGAATATGTTTAAATCTACTCAATTTAACTTATAAATGAAGATTGACAGTCTGTCAATAACCTTTTAACACCAAATATCCGCTGCTGCCGTTATGGATTATAATTCTTACAGTCTTTAATGCACATTTTTGCACATTTTATAATTTAGTCTTTAATGCACATTTTTTGTTATATGTACATATCATCTGTCACTTTATGGACATATAGTAATATGTACCTGTCACTATAAATATAAATCACAGAATCAAAGAGAATGTGTACTTTCATATCAAAACAACAGATCTTTGATGTGGTTGGTTGAAGTACATTCGAAAGGAAGCTGTTATTTCCTTACTGACAATGCACTGTGTGTCTTTGAGTTACTGACACAAAGTTTCCCCAGAAAGACTCAAACACAGACAGAAAAGTACCTTAATAAAACATTTTTAAAAAGCACACATATGTAGAGTGTGCAAAGTTTCATTTTCATGGAATTACATGAAAGTCACACTGAGCTTGGTATTTCCTCAAATGATGTCAACATGGTTGCCAGGTCACAAACTTTCTCATTTTACAGCTAAACAGTACACTACAAGATGTTTCTGAAAACATTTCAGGCGAGAAATAGGCATTACAGTAACAGGATATTAATTCATATTTGATCAGCGCTGCCTAGTTTGACCGTTTGATCAGAGTTTGCGAGTGATTGACAGCTGCTCAGAGACAGCAAGGCTCCAGCTCGGCTCTGATTGGTTGTTTTCCTCCGGACTGTAAGATCTTGCAGATGCCATTAGGAGCACCGGAGGACACCGGAGGACACAGATGAACATGATTTTTTTCAGATTACCTGTCTCATGCACTACTGTCAGGATATAGTGACCGTTTTATAAAAATAACATTTTTTAATCATATTTGCTCCATTTCTACCCGCTGCTGTTTCAAGTCCAAACTTTTACCTTTAGTGGTTTGATAAATATTGAATGCTCAGGCAGATTTTGGTATTGCATAATGTTGCATCATCAAATTGCTCTTTGATTTATATTTTATAGAGTTAGTAGGTTTTCTGTTTTGCAGAGAAGTCTACACGAGAAAACGCATGAATGTCAAATTATTATTAAAGCAACAACTGGTGTGATGCTGTTACACTGAGACTTCAGCCAAGCTGTCAGCAGAAAAAGCGTCAGCTGTATAATGTTTCACTTCAGGTGTACGTGACAACTGTAGTCTTTTTAATAATACTTATCAGAACAGCTGACCAAAAGCACTACACGTCAGCCATGCAGAGACAGTCTGGATGCCTCCTGTCAGTAGCCTGATCTCTGATTAATACTCTGACACAGATAAACAACGGTGGGGAAGTCCTGACAATAATTGAATCTGTCATTCACATCTCAGTGAGGAGAAACAAAGTGAAGACTAACCACAGTCTGTACTGTGTTTCTGTCAGGTATGAAGTGGTGTGAAACCACAGAGGAAAAGCCCCGAGAGACAAACTCTTTTCTTGTAACTTTATCAGTTGTAAGAAGGGATGCACCGATCCGACTTTTTCAGTCCCGTTACCGACAGCGATACATGGGATACCGAGTACCGATCCGATACCAGTGTTTAATTAATAAGCTGTATGCCTCACTGTGTGGAAGAGACTGGGATCATTCTTTTATGTGTAAGGCAGCTTGACTTAAACATTGCTTTCCTAACTTTGTAAAACAAAATGTAACAAATAAATACATAGATATAAATTTACTGAATTGTAACTTAATATTAAAATAATAAATTGTTCACTAGCAACTTGGTAAAAAGTTTTCAAAATTAACAGGAAATACAGTTCAAGTGGAAACCTTGTTAATGCAGTAACAAATTGTTTAAAACTTAAACAACAATTACAATTCCAGTATTTAATGTATATAGTATATAAACATAGAGTTGAATAGATCAACCCCATTGTCACCGATACCCGATCCAGCTATTTGAGTCAGTATCTGCACGATATCCGATCCAGTATCAGTATCGTTGCATCCCTAGTTGTAAGTAACTAAGTACATTTACTCCAGTACTGTACTTGAGACTACAGTAAACTTTTGAGATGTATGTACTTGAGGTTCTCCATTGTATGCACATTTATACTTCTATTCCACTACATCTCAGAAGCAGAGGGTCTCTGGACTATATTTGTCATTGTTTTGTGTTAATTGATTTCCAATAATAAATATATACATACATTTCCATAAAGCGGCATATTTGCCCACTCCCATGTTTATAAGAGTATTAAATACTACTATGGACAATCACGTGATTAATTGTGATTTAATATTTTAATCAATTGAAAGTCCTAGTATCTACTTTGACTGAAGAGACAATGACACATTTTCCGACAAAAACAGTTTGCTTCTTTATTGAGTGAAATGAAATCCAGACAGGCGACACAACACCACAAACGCTTGGCATTACAAGCTTGCATATCCCTACTGTCATCTCCTTCTGCAAGAGCCTGCACCAAGAGCTTTGGCAACTTCATCTGTAAACCGAAAATTTAAATGTAGCACAAAAAAAGGAGGGGTGGAAGTCAAAACTAAATGAGAAATAGATGGTAATTTGTTCCTGTCAGTTTTAATAAAATGAGAAGGGGGGGGGGGCTCAAACAGAGGGCAGGGGACAATGGAAACATTTCAACCTGGGTTCAAATCAGTTATTGTTGTATATTTAAATTACAACTTTCATGCCTGCTCCAGTCTTCTACCCACTACTGACATTCCTTCGAGGCTGCCTTTTCCCTTAACAACAGAAAAAAACCTCTTATTATTTCCTTATGATAATATAATAATTTTATTTTACTTTTTTTTTTTTTAAGTGTACATCATCTCAGCCATGTGTGACATCTTCTTGGGGATGTAGAGATAATACTCCATGTAGCCAGAAAGGTCCTCTATCGTGATGTCGTCGACGTAGGCCCGCGCCTGCTCCGAACACGAGCGAGGGGAGCCCGACGACAATGTTGCTGACGATGAGGAAGGTGACGAAGCTGTGGCAGCGTTACTGTTGGTGCTGAGAGTTCTGGCAGCGCCCTCGTGGCCCGGCAGGCTCCTCTCGCACTCTGATATGACGTTGCGGAGCCCCGTGAAGGAGTACACCTCCACGCCTTGCCAGCCCTGATGAAGGGACTGACACTGGCACTGAGATTCGGCCCCCTGCCTGCTCTCCTCCTGGGAACCGGAACTACTCTTCCAGGCACAGGAGCAGGGAATGTGGGGGCCTTCTGCCGAGCCGCTACCGTGGAGCTCGGATAAAGCTCGGAAGTCAGCGGCGTCTGCGGGTCCTGCTGCAGACTCTGCTCCTTCGCAGGCACTTTTCTCTGGGCCGCTCTCCTCGCTCGACTGGACATCTCCAGAGCTTCCTCCATCCTTCCTGGATGACGTCGCGACAGTAGTAACAACAGTGGGGATCTCCTGTAAGGACGGCGGGGAAACCGCAGCTCCGACGTGTGTCTCATACCCAGCACAAGATCCAAAAACCAGAGGGGAGATGTGGCCGGGAGCGCCTGAAGAAGAGAGCTCTTTCTGGGCCGGGATGGCCACGGAGGAGGCTTTTCTTCCATCGACTGCAGGACGAGGCTCCACAGGCTCAGGCACGGCCAGGCGCTGGTGCTTCAGGCAGCCACTAGGGGTCGACAGTGCAGAGGCTGCCGCGGTGCTGCAGTAGGTGAACTTTGGAGGGTGGAGGATCGGGGACTTGGACCTCCGACGCCGCTGGGTTCTGGATGCTCCTCTAGAAGTTTTCCTCATGCAGCTAAAGATGGAGGTAAGGGAGAAAGAGGAAGGCCAAACGGGAAAGAAAGGAGAAGAGAGAATGATGGGAGAACATGAAACATTATGTAGTAATCATAGTCTTACATTTTTTTAAAAAGGAAGTCTTTGGAGCTAATCAGCCTACTTAGAACTTATGGAGGACAGAACCTGCCAAAATAAAAAATAAATGAATAAATAAATAACTGACTTGATGAATAAATAAATGTCATCAAATGTAGCAAAAATAATATAAAAAATAAAAGTAGCCATGAATTCATTGATAAAATGTGACATAAATTTATATTTCTGTTTCCCTTATTTATTTACTCTTCTGTTTAATTTTCCCTTTTATTTAATGCATAGGGAAAATCATGCAGCAATAATTAAATACATGCATAAATACATAAATAAATACATACAATTAAAAATAAATAAAAATAACTGCAAAAATAAATGTGAAAATAAATGAATAAATTTAAAATGTCTAAAAATAAATACATAAATAATTAAAAGGGAAAATTAAACAGAAGAGTTAATAAATAAGGGAATTAATACAAAGACAAATAAATAAAGAAGCAAATTAAAACAGAAATATTAATTTATGCCACATTTTATCAATTAATTAATGGCTACATTTAATGACATATTTATTTATTTATCGAGTAATTTATTCATTTATTTTTTATTTTGGCAGGTTCCATTCTCCATAAGAACTGAGTGTTTTTTTACTTTACCATATAAAGTTACAAATAACATAACCGACATTAGTAGATAAAGTGATCAGTATGTTGTTCTGCCTCTTTTTTTTTTTTATAAATCACAAACCACGTCTAAAGCTCGTATTATGAGCCACTTACAAAATGTTCTAGGACAGAATATGTTTGGTCAACAGCAGCCTGGTTTCCCCTCTGTCAGACAAGCACAGTGGGACTTTATCATACCCAAAACCTTCACCAGGTCTGAGCGAAACTAGTTTAACCTTTGAGATCAACCAGTCTACAATTTAAGAAAGGTCAAGCAGCGAGTTTCAACACTCAAGGCCCGAGCTGTTTTTAGTTGGCAAACTTAAAAAACCTAATTTAATTATGGAAAAGAAAGTTAACTGAGCACAATTGCAATTTTTAAACACTGCCTACTTCTTCACAGCCTGAAAATTAATCCTTCTGTCCACAGGACGACACATCTAGCAGCTGAGCAGTGACCACCTCAACTTACCCGTGCCAGTTGTCTTTCGGGCAGCCGAGTTTGGGCTTCGCTCCGCTGGTGTCAAGACAAGCACGCGATGCCACTCTGGGAGCCAACGCCTCCGACACACTCACAGCTCCAGGTAAACTGGAAAGAAGAGAGAAACATATACTTTACTGCAGCAAATGTGCCACTTACTAACCTCAACAGCGCAGCGAAAGCTCGACCAAAGAGGCCAGACACACCGCCACCTGACATTAATGACCAAAGTAAGCGCGCGACACATATTGACCGTCATCTTTTTTTGTAAAATGTCCGGTGTAATCGGTAACACCGAGTTTATCAACCGGTGGAAAAATGTCCTCACAGTCACGTCTCTAACCGGCACGTGCATGCCCAGTGTACGTGAATGGTCATGTGATATGTGTTTTCAGGCATGGTAGTATGGACGGAGATTCATTCTGAAATGGCCCTAAAACGCTCATCTGGACGGAGATCGTTTTCATTTAAAAACGCTGTTTTAAAACGAAAACATATTAGTGTGGATGTAGCATTAATATTCAAATCATCAAACTCCATGATTTCTTAACATAAACATAAAAGAATACCAAGCTAGCTAAAGATATGCAGGACGGTGGCTCAAGATCGGCCCCATGTAAACAGATTGGTGGGTATGTAGCGGTCCCTGGTCGGCAGGCTGCTCAGACAGCGATCAAAACATGAGGATTTAATGGAAATTCATGAAGGTAAAATTTACTTCATGGGTCTTTTACTCTGTTTTTTCCAAAGTTGAAGGTTACTGTTGGAGCAGCTGATAACAGCACAGAATAAAAAAGACATCTCATGTCTGTTAAAACTGAACTAAATGTTATTTAAAATTTGAAGTTTTATAGATCGTATTATAATATTTATTTAAATGGAATTGGATGACTATTTGCAGCATATCACCAGTTCTACGTGGACAGATTTCTTGGCAAAAGCGCTTAAAAACAGCGTAATCTGTCACACACAGTAGTACTGTGTTATATGCAGCTGCGCAAGTGAGGTGCCATTGCAGTGCTTACAGCTTGGCTACTTCCACCTACAACCCAGATTAGTCTATATTCGACACATTAAAACAAATTGCAATGAAAGAAACATTGCAACAACCTACAACCTTGCACAATAAAGTGCAGGTCACTTATTTAGTCTCGACTTTTACTGAGGAGAATTAAAACACTTCCAAACACGGGTTCATGAATTAAGTGGGGTAGTAATGTTATGTCTCCCATGATGGCACTGGCCAACATTTAGTTTGTGGTAACAACAAACTAGCTCATACCCTGAAAGCAACAAAAAAACAAGAGTCAATAAGCCAGTGGTTCAGTCAGCGAGGGTTGCTGTTATTTACCTCTCGGCATCAACCCTCAGCTTTTTAAACGCCGTCTGCAGTGTTTCCTCTTCACAGTCCTTCCCTCCTGCCTCCATGGTGGGAGGAGGCCGCTCTGACCAGCCACCCAGCTGTAACACAAACACACAACACTATTTCATCACTAAAAATGTGGATTATCATGCAGTTGTGGGCTACTTGTTGTCTTAAATTATATTGCTGACAGGTTAAATGTCTGGCATCTGAGATGGAACCTAATGTTTTCCAAACTGACATGTTTCCACAACACATGGCCAAATCATTAAGGCAGCAGTTACAGATAATAAAGCCCTTAGATCCTGATAGGAAGGCTTAATAGGTGGACTAATAACTGTTATTTATAATAAACAAGAACATGGAAATAGAGATGCAGTCAGTTATATTAATAGTTTACCTCATATATCATTGTTCTGTATAGTCACTGCCAATTCTGTTTAGCAACACATCACGTGATTGACAAGCTGACGGTGCCACAAACATAAAAACACAAGGTTTGGGATAAATCGTGGCTGAACAGTTATGATGTTGAGAGTTCATCGTGCATTGTCTGCAAGAACGGTTAAGAGTTACACTCAATAATTCCGCAAACAAAACCACAGCGACGACCCTGGCAGCCACTGCTTGTAAACAGTGGATTTCATAAGCCCTCCCACCCTCCTATTGGCTAATGCTATAGCAAGTTACTTTGGCCGCTAAGCTAACTGGCTAGCTGGCACACAGGACGTCGTTTTTAAACAGTTTAGAAAACCTTTCAAAACAGGAGAGGTGATACTCACGGTTCAGGATATCCCGGTCGAAGTAAAGAGAGAGATGTACCCGGGGCATAAAGGGTGTTTGCCTCGCAACGGGCCCTTATGGATGTTCACTAGCCAGCGAGGCTGGCGGGAGCTAACGCGAGCTAAAGGCTTGAAGAGCTAACTGTTAGCTCAGTGCGACTTGTCTCCGCGGAAACACGAACTGCGCCTTTATCAAAAGACTGCTCGTGGGTGGTTACGCTCGTATCGCGAAGTCCTTCACGAATATAAATGATGAATAACAACAGAGAGATCGACAGCGCAGACGTCGAGGCCTAGCTGAAATGGCGACTCTTCTTTCTCCTTGTTTACAGTCCGACTCGCAGCAGTCGCAGTGACTCCGCAACAACGCGCAGCGCCGGTGACGTAACCAGCCCCCCCAAAAAAACAACTCACCCTGACGTCACTCTCTGCTGTTCAATGCAATTTAGAAAATATCCACTTATGTTTCACACAACAGCCGAGCTCGATATAATAACATGATGTGTTTTTCCACATTTAATGACATAATTTGTAGGCTGGACACAGTCTGAATGGGGAACACAGTATTTATTACGTCACTCACTGTTATATAACAGACATCCAGACAGCCTTGTGCTGGTATAACATTTACCCAGGGTTGGGTCAGATTACTTTGACATGTATTTCAGTAACTGAATACATATTACATGGCAATTTCTATAGTAACATATTTATTCCACTGGATTACAAAGAAATATAATCTAATCTCAATACTTTTGGATAACTTTGAAAATATCGCACTTTATACACAAAAAAATTGGGTTCCACAAATGTTCTTTTTTTTTCTGTAAAGGTGCTCTGTACGGTATCCAGAGGATTAATATAGCAGTAAACAACTATGTTCTATGTTAAGGTGTAGTGGAGTAATGTCTACCTGAGCAGAGAATGAAGTCACTCACCCTCTGTGTGTGTGGTAATTCGAGCTTCCCTGTGCTTTGTTGACATAGCCGAGCGTGATTTTAGTGTATGTTAATCATACTTGCCAACCCTCCCAATTTTCCCAATATCATCCCCCTGCAGAGCCACAGAGCCACCCGCAGACCCGCAGTTCTAGACGTACACATGCGCGACTTCAACCGCAGATCTAGACGTACGCATGCATCAGTGTAAACAACAACAGATGAAAATGGCTAGACAGCGAACGGTTATATCTGTGTGTATGAGAGATAAATTTAATAAGACAACGTTATTTTGAAATGTAGCACTGACTAAAATTAGATAAAGCGAACAATATTTCATTCATTCAGTTTTCTGAGAACTGAGTTTTAATGTTAACGTTTTGATAACCCAATGTTCTGTTAGCGATCCGCCGGCCCATACTGTCTTTCAGAGGTTGCAGCGGGCTCCGTTTTAAAGCTAGAGTGGAGATACTGGTACCATATTAAACTAGAAAACCTAAGGACGTGCTGGATAATATTTTAAGACCGACAACCAGAGGTTGTTATACTCCTCCTGACTTGACTTGACTACTACTGTTTTTTTTCCTGTCCATGCCAGCACAATTGTAAAAAGCATGTTAAATAAAGTTGAAACTCTATTGCACAGTTTATAAGAACTTTATTGCATATGTATTTTTTTTATCATTCTACTTGACAGGCCACGACATCTACAATCTCAGAGCTACAGGCTGTGACCCCTGAAGAGGCAGATAAATTATTCAGGATTGATCCAGGCTTCCACAAAAGGTACAACAAAATTAGAGACACTTCAGGTATAACTTGAATGCAATTGTAATAATACATATACAGTATTTAAAGGTCCCATATTGTAAACAGGGAGATTTTCATGTCTTTTATATAATTAGGTTTAAGTGATATATAAATACTGTGAAAGTATCAAAACGCTCAATCCACAGATAAATACACACAGCCCGTATTCAGAAACTGTGCGTTTGAAACAAGCCGTCAGGATTTCTGTCCATTTCTGATGTCACAAATCTACAATATTTAGACAATTTCACAGTTTTAAACGTAAACATTCTAAATGTGTCCCAGTTTATATCCTGTTGCAGTGTATGTGAATGACAGTAAACATGTACTCAAGCTGTTTCCTAGCAACGCAATTCCATTGCCATTCTGTTGAAATGCGCTAAAACTGAGCGTTTCTGACAGAGGGTAAATACAGGTATATTCAGGCAGACAGTATGAGGAAAATAAAGGGTTTTTAAAACATTAAAGCATGTAAACATGTTCTAGTAGAAACACAAAATACAAGTATGAACCTGAATATATGAGCATGATATGGGACCTTTAAGGTTATTTTAGTTATGCAGGCATTGTTCTTTTAAATGTTTTGTACAGTATTTGCAGGTTTTCCTAAAGGTCCTATCTGGATTTAGGTTAGGGTTAATACATTGTTCTTGTTCATTATGTTAGATAGGCTTACACTATAGGCCTAGTTTTATGACCAGCTATTTAAAATGCATCTATGTGCAGCAGAGTGAGTTTGTGTCTTGTGATGAGCCAAGAAAAGAAAATTAAATTATTAATCACAAACTTGTACGACAGTCAGCTAAAATGTCATGATTGAGAGAGACAACACTAATTTGACTATGCCTAATACTGATTTATGTACTTATCTTTAGAATGAGATTAATTGTCCAAAAACAAGTGTTCTTTTTTTTTTTTTCAAAACTTTGTTAAAAAGCATTACATTTAATAACTGTGATGCCTGCACAACCTGTTTCTACGATCTAGCATTTATGTTGCTCTTACATCATACTGTTTCTCTTTTTCTGTTTGAATTTGATTTTTTCCTTAACAGTGAAACAAAACACTTTGAAGACAGATTGGGAAGCAGACTAAGACAAGAGGGATACCAGCCAGTAAAGAAGCACCCGAGATTAATTAATTGTTTAAAATCACTCTTGGATTAGCTGGAAATGAATAATTTCCAAAAATTCTGTCCAGTTGTATTCATTAGTGCTGTGTGTGATTCCATCTTAAACCCTGCATTACAACCATTACAGTCTTCCCACAACACACCTGTCCGGATGCAGCAAATCCCGACCGATGGCGCCATTGCAGAAGCGTAGCACCCACCCTCTGGTTCCCCCCCACGTTAACACTGTTAGCCTTGTCGCCGTTGTTTTCACTGTTAGCACTGTTAGAACAGTTAGCTGCGAGCTGCAGGCTCAGCAGTCGCCATGTTGACAGCTGTGCGGAGGCAATAGAAATGCTCCCAATCTCGCAGTTAGCACCTTTAAACATCTCAAAACATTTTCAATGCAAATAAAATGCATTATGCATTCAGCATTTACAGTTGGTCAAATCAAATTACAAACTACAGGGGTAGGCTATTGTGTGTGTCCTCTACAGAGAGTAGAGTAGAGGAGAGGAGAGGAGAGGAGAGGAGAGGAGAGGAGAGGAGGTGCTGCTGTCAGTTGTCATTGCAGTGCATACCGATGACCTCCTCCACCCCATTCACCTCCAGTATTCAGCATATCCAGTTGCCAGTGCTGCTCCACATCCCATCATCGGATCTTCAGCTCACTCTCTTCCCCACCAGCGTCTAGACTCCAGTGGAAATATTCTGAACTAACCACGGCATCACTACCCCCTTTAATATATAACATCACAATGGAGTCTAAATCACCAAAGCCTCTTCACTATTCATATTATAATATAATAATAATAATCTTCATTTATATAGCACCTTTCAAATCACAGTTACAAAGTGCTTTACAATAAAAACGAAAGACATTTAAGACAGGGATAACAAAAGGTACTAAAAGCCAATAACTAAACACATAAAAACCTAAAGGGTAAAACAACTAAAATGTCCTAAAACAAATAAAATCAGAGAAAAGCTCTTCTAGGCAGGGAAAGCATGGAAAACTCTTCATTAATGAGATGACATTCAGCAGAAAAAAACACAGCCTCATATATGTTTTCTCATGGACACTTATCTTACAGATAACCTTAAGCTATAAAATGCATGAGATACTTGGGCCTACATGTTGTGTTTATTTATAGCATCAGAGACCTAGGCGCCGATTCGTAGAGAGTACACTTGAGGTGAAATACTTTGAGTTTTAAAAAGTCTTAAAAATTCAAATCTTCACCACTGATGTAGAAAAGAAAAGAACAGAGTAGAAAACAATGGAGACCTTTTGATGCTGCTGCAGTGTTTAATGATGTATATGTGCAGGCTGCAAATATGGGTGCTGATTTTATTATTATTATTCAGTGTGTTTAATTTTCCATCTTATGTTATTCATTTTATATATTCTATTTCATCTTATTTTTATATTATTTATCAAGTGTGTTTTATTTTCCATCTTATTGTCCCTGTTTATGTTCATTCTATGTCTATTTCCTTTATTGTAAATCACTCTGTGCTCCATTTTGTGCTATACAAATAAAAAAAAAAGTGTTATGATTATGATTATGATTATTAGTATTAATAATAATAATAATAATAATAATAATAATAATAATGTATTTTATCTGCAATTTTTAGTTAATGTTATTTCTTATGTGTCCTAAATAAAAATTTCAATATAACAAAGTTCTTATTTCATAGTTATTCTAGTATGTAACACTTTATCAGAGCACGGGGCGGCCGTGGTCCAATCAGACGGCGCCAACTGGACGTTGTTCCCGGAATGTTCTGTCTTCGTCCAATCAGAGGAGAATGCGTGGAAGACCTCAGAAAAAGTTGGACCTCTTGACCAATAAGAAGCCGACGTAGTGTGACGTGCACCGGAAAGCCCGTACAATCAGTTTACCGGCGTCCGTACTGAGAGCGGTAGCGACGCATGAGTACGAATTACACTCAGGACAGAACTGTGTGTGTTTTCTTCAAGCAACGATATTCAAACGTCTGAGTAATTCGTGCCGAAAATGTTGTGTTTAAGCGGGTTGTCGGTGGCTCTTGCGCTCGCTCTGGTGCCCGGTCCGGCTGAAGCCCTGAAAGAAGGAGAGTGTCAAGGTAGGTTTGTCTGCTAGCTTCTGTTAGCATCAGCTGAATGGCTGCTGCCTGGCTCTTCAGCAACTTTTTAAAACATTACAGGCAGCAGACACCTCCTTTTACAGAGCCTTGAGCTTTCTGTGAAGTGTAGAAATAGCTGGTAATGATGATGGTGGGGGGGGGGGGGGGGGTTAAACGGTGGTGTAACGTATTTTTTTTTTTGTGACGCTCACAGATTTGTAGACAGTATTCTTAAAGGGGGAAAACATGCTCACAAAGCTACCAGTTTTCCTGCTTAAAAAGAGCGTTTTGACATTGAAAACCTGAGAAAAATGAACCTCAGACCAGCTCAGGAGAAGCACCACCTGTACAGCCCATTGCTTCTATTTGTTTGTTTTTTTACATTTTCCTCAGTAATTTTACTCTCTACTATACTATACTCTATTAAAGTGACAGTGACATGTCCCTCGGGATCAATGAAGTACCTATCTATCCACGTCACCCTTGAATCAAGTAGTAAATAGAGATTTTATTTCTGAAATGAACCATGATCACATAGAAAACCCCTGTACGGTGTTATATAATGATAAGTATAATGATATTAATGCAGCAACTAACTATTATTTTCATTATTGATTAATCTGATGATAATCTCCTTGAGTCATTGTCTATATAAAATGGCAGACAGAAATGAAAAGGGTAGATTATAATTTCCCTGAGTTCAGCTCAGTTTATTCACAGAACAAAAAAGTTAAAATGCAAATTTAATCATGCGTCATAATGGAGATATGTGAAATGAGACACCCTCATAAGCTATCTGAAGCTTGAGAATAGGGGCCCAGACACTTAGCAACAAGCAGATATTATTTAAAATATGTGTGTACTAATATGTTGTCTAGATTTGAAAAAGTGCATGCTGTATACAGTAACATTCTCAAAACACCTAAGACTAACCAAAGACCCTAAAAACGTACTACTAAAGGGTCCCAAAACATTTATTCCATCAGTCTCAACGTTGGTTAAATAGGTCAGATACATGAATGGAGACATATGGCAAGTGGAAATACAATTTAAATGGATTCAGAGTAGAGTTACTAGTTAAGAAGTCCCCAGTCGTTTAGGGTGTTCAAGCTTTAACATATTTTAGTAGCAACTGCTGCTCTTAAACTCTCAAGGCCCAGCCCAGATCCAACTTTTTTAGTCCCGATACCGACAGCAATACCTGGGCTTTGGGTATCGGCCAATACCGAGTACTGATCCAATACCAGTGTTTAATTAATAAGCTGTATGCCTCACTTTGTGGAAGTGACTGGGATCATTCTTTAAATGTGTAAGGCAACATCAGGCTTGACTTAAACATTGCTTTCCTAACTTTGTAAAACAAAATATAACAAATGAATATTGGTTTCTAGTCCATCTATCTATGTAATGTTTATAGATGTTTTCCAAATGATTTCTTAAAGGTTTACAAATCATGTGGTTATTATAACAAATACTTAATATAGTATATAAAATGGCATAATGTGTGCAACAATAAGCTGTTAATAAATAGTTTACTAATGAAATCAGAATGTATTCGTTATCATCTCCTATCAGCTATGATACAATATAGAATTTATAAACTAATTATTACTGATTAAATAAAATAAATTATAGCATTACTAATACATAGTAAACAGTATTAATTATCATTTTATTGTTTGTTAACAGTAAAATAACTATTAACTAAATTTAATCAATTTACCACTTATAAATGATGGTTATTATAATGTGGTGCCGTTACTATATTCCTTGTAGTAAACAGGAGTATCTAACTCTGGGAAAATAGTAAGTTGTCATTTGTAGATATTGTTGACAGTTTGAATTATGCTCTGTAAATTATTCTTTAACAGGCAACTTTCACTTTTAAGGGATTATATTTGCTGTAAAAAGCAGAGCATGACATCAACATTAAGAACAGACTAATGGTACGTTGAAGTTTAGATTATGTATTCAGGACTGGAAATGAACACCATCACCCATCCAAGTATTTGTACTTAGTTGGCTTCAGGTGGATGTCTTTGTTATTAGGGTCTGAAGTGGATAACTAGCTTTAGGAAGACTAATAAACCACCAGTCACAGCAAAAACAAATCACACAGTATTTGACTTATGGCTTGTGTTTATTTGCCACCATGTTAAAAACCCTGCTGTAGCTGCCTCTCGAAAGTTGTTTAACACATATTTTCCTCTTTGTTTCAGTGTGTATGACCTTCCTCGGGAAGTTTTACCAATCGCTAGAGGACAACAACGTAAACTTCAAGAGCGCAGACATCGAGAAGGCTCTTATGAAGACCTGCAAAGATGCTAAAGGCAAAGATAACCGCTTTGTAAGTAAACTACAGATTACACTACTACAGATAGTTTAAACAAGTTCTTTGGTCATGGGTTTTTGGACTTTTGATGTGTAGAGAGTGACTATAGTAGTCACCTCGACGTTAAATTATATTTTTTGGGGGGATTAAACTGATCTATTTGTTATATATTTAATAGGGCTGTCAAAGTCAACGCGATAATAATGCCTTAACGCAAATTTGTTTTAACGCCACTAATTTCTTTAACACAATAACGCAACTTGCGATTTTTAGGTAGTAGTTAGGGATGCACCGATCCAACTGTTTTAGTCCCGATACCGATAGCGATACCTGGGCTTTGGGTATCGGCAAATACCGAGTACTGATCCAATACCAGTGTTTAAAGATAGGGTCGACGATCTTGGAGAGCTAGCATAATTTGAAAGTAGCATGCCTCAGGAGCTCTGTCTAAACCCAACCCCTCCCCTCGAAACTCCTTCCAAGGCAACGCCCCCCACACACACGCACGAGCATCGCCGCATCAGTAACTACTTCACAGACACAGAGCGGAGAGAGGACCTCAACTCAACAACGCTTCCTCATGACAAGTAACCGCGGCAGTGCTACTGCAGGGCTGAGTTTTCTCTTCCATTCTCCAGGAAACGTGCGGCGGCAACGCGCTTTGAGTTCAGGCTGGTGTACGCTAAAGGTAGAGTACGAGCAGGGAGGCAGGGAGGCATCTGATTGGTTCTTCACAACTGGGTGCAGAGGCAGTGATTGGTAGACGTTTTTACAGGATTACAGCAGCTACAGATGACGGCTCTTTTCCAGTCTTTTTTCAGAGCTCATTAGTAATGGATCGTTGTCGGGGTGTAAAGACCATTTCAACCAATATAACAAATAGTGTATACTGGATAAAATCGTCAACCCTGCCTTTAATTAATAAGCTGTATGCCTCACTGTGTGGAAGTGACTGGGATCATTCTTTTATGTGTAAGGCAACATCAGGCTTGACTTAAACATTGCTTTCCTAACTTTGTAAAACAAAATATAACAAATGAATACATAGATATACATTTATTGAATTGTTATTTATCATTAAAATAATAAATCGTACACCACAACAACTGCAAAGAAATCTTCAAAATTAACAGGAATTACAATTCAGGTGTAAACCATTTTATGGCAGCAACAAATTTGTCAAAACTTACAGGTAACTAACAGGAATTAAAATTCCAGTACATAATTGATATAGTATATAAACATAGAATTGAATTTAATATTTCTGCACAGTTGCAGATAAAGTTTAGGCTACACTAATATTATTAGTGTTATACTATATGTAGAATTAGATTCCAGTGGTGGCTGCGTAGGATTGTTTCCGACTCGTGTGATCCAAACATTTCCAACAACTCCAGAGTGTTGTAAACAGTCAACATTTTTATTCGATTTTAAAAAAAAAAAATGTAATAATTTTTTTTTTTAGGGTGATGACGTCATAAAATATGACAAGACATTCAAAGCTTCATTCAAAAACCTCAATGAAAGCTTCAAACGTTAAAAATTACATTTGGCACAGCCCTAGCTGCAACAATTAATTAGTGTAAATAGCACTGATGATGCATAATGACATCACCAAAACTGTCCAATCAGTGTGTTTATTGTTGCTTTTACTTCTTTTGGTTTGTTTGTAAAAAGTCAGTGTGAACATGACCAGAAGCAGAAGAAGAAACCATATTCTTTGCCTATGGTATATGGAGAGTGAGTGAGTGAGCCAATGAAATAGAGGGAAACTGAAAACCACTGGAGACCCTTTATTCGTGGTTAACCTTATAAAAACTTTCTTTCTCCCCATTTCACATGTCAAGTGTTACTACATCGGGGCAACAATAGATGCAGCCACCAAGATAGTCAACGAGGTGTCCAAGCCGCTCAGCTACCACGTCCCAGTGGAGAAGATCTGTGAGAAACTCAAGAAGAAGGACAGTCAGATCTGTGAACTGAAATACGGTAAGGAGGACAAAAGCTATATTTCTACTTTTTATTTAAAAACACTTCCGTAGAACTCACATAGACGTGTTTTCATCTCTCAAAGGATAAGAGTTATACACGCATTACTTTCTTTTTGCTTTTGTCCAAAGGGACCTACAATAATAAGTGCATTCAAACCACGTAGTAGCAAGAGCTAGTGCTAGCAACAGTACCGGTGCTTGGAGAGGTTTGTTATTTTTTTTTAATCAAGACGTAAGTGTTACTAGCGAGTTTTGTTGAGATGTAGTCTGAAAAGGTAGTTTTTAGCCTCCAGTGGAAGATGGATAGTGACTCTGCTGTCCTGACTTCATTCCACCACCGTGGAGCCAAAATAGAGAAGAGTCGAGATGAGTGACCACGGGATCCACTGAGTGATGGGGCGGCTAAACATCGAGGGGCAGAGGAGCAGTGGTTGAGTCAGGGTGTAGGGGTTTGACCATGGCTTGGAGGTAGCAAGAAGCAGGTGGGGGGGAACAACGGGCATTTCTAAAACATTGATATAACTCTGGGGGCTATATAACATACACATATAACAACACTGTATCGCGATATATTGAATCGTTACCACTGTATCATGATACGCAACGTATCGCCAGATTCTTGCCAATACACAGCCCTAGCGTCATCACATTAAACAGTTATTGCCTGTCAGTGGCGATATGAATGGAGTATAGACATTCAAAAACATTTGCAATATAAATAAACATGCTGTCACTTTCTGAATCCATTTTATGTTAACAATAAACACTTATAAGACAGGGAAACTGTGTCATACCTTTCTGATTTCTTTAGTCTTCCAGTAGTTATAGTTTATGCAAGTGCTTTCCATTCGAACAGAGAAATCCACTGGAACGAAGAGATCCGTTATACCAACATGTGTCTTTGTGTAGGTGTTTTATGATTAATGAATAATAGCTTAGACCCTGCACTGATATTTCTCCAAATGCATTTATGAATGCAAGGAAAAAATAAAGATGAATTTATACAAGCTGAGCTGGCAGTAAAAACATTAAATTTGACTGCCAAAATTCACAAGCACTGTGTATGAATAATGAAGGTACTGAGAAAGTTTAGAAAATATTACCTCTCGCTGTCTTTCGTCTTTTTTTTCTTTTTGAGTGCTGTGCCATAGGATTAATAGAAGATGTCAAATATGAGCAAATGTGTTAAAGGTGCCCTGTGGAGTTTTCTTGTAAACAAACAAAGTTAAGTTTATTTGGTGTTGCTTACCGAAATGCATTGTGTGATACCTTGAGGTGTAACAAACGTGTTAAATGTATTTCCTTCCTCGTAAAAAAATGTGCAGCTCGAGACAAACAAAACGCTACTAGAGGTTAAAAACTCCACAGGGTACCTTTTTAGGGATTATAACAGCCAAGTCATAATTTTGTGTCTTGTGTGTCCCTTGTAGACAAACAGCTGGACCTGAGCACGGTGGACCTGAAAAAGCTTAAAGTGAAGGACCTGAAGAAGATTCTGGAGGAGTGGGGCGAGTCCTGCAAAGGCTGCGCCGAAAAGTCCGACTTCATCCGCAAAATCACAGAGCTCATGCCCAAGTACGCTCCTGCAGCCGCCCAAGCACGGACAGATCTGTAATGAGGAACAAAAACACAACCACACAGCTTCGGACTTGACTTGGACCAGACTGCTATCCAGTGAGAAGGTGGAGGGGGAGGACCAGGAGAAGAGGAAGAGGAGGGGAGTTTTGTCTGACATGTTTGTCTCAGTCTTTTGGGCTTTGGGAGGTGTACACTCATCTGGTAGTCTTACACTGATTCAGAAGTATAGATACTGGATTATACATGTGAGGCTGAAGTCACGTACTATACTTTTAAATCAAGTGTAAGACAGTGTTTAGAATTCATACAACAGGAGCTCTGATTAAAGGGGAATTGTGAGCATTGGGAGCAGGCTTTCTGCTGATGTAGTCAATACAGTACACTGTACGTTGGCTGACGACAACGTCTGTATACACAATAGTCCACTGATAAATCTTAATGGAACCAAGCAGTGAGCAGCTGTGCTGAAGCAGTCGGAGGTTAAAGTGACAGCTCGAGAATGTTTGTTGGTCACTGTACAGCTTCCTGCTCATAAACCCACCTCCACCACTTCTTCAGCCTCTGCCAACGCCACCCGACAAGATCTTAATGCCGAGACGCTTCTTGGAAAGATGTCATGTTTTGAAGAATTGTGTTTCATTTCCTCCCAACTTTGCCCTGATGAGTGAACATGGATGTTGAACCAAACAAAAGTGAACCCATGACCACTCTACTGTAGAGACATTCAGATCTCCAACACTCTCCGCTTTTAACCTCAATTTCAGTCTTTTTGTTTCAATATACTGTTAACAAAGTCACCCATATTCCAACCCAGAGTCATAGTCAAGTGCCATTATTAAAAAAACTGAACTTAACTACTTGTTTTCTTTATCTTACCTTATTTCTTTATCTCATGAGAGTTTTTGCAGGACAACAGCACCATGTGGCCTGGCCAGTAATCCACAAGGAGTTCAACTTTGTTGTTATGGAAATGGCCCTGAATACTCAACATTGATATTTTTACAAGAAGCAGCAAACAATTGGCTTCTTCTCCTAGAAACATGCAGGTGCCACATAACAAGTGCTTGTGTCAGTGGTTTATGAGGGATACTTTGAAAGGAGATGCATTGATTTTGTAAATTCAGGTGAAATGAGGTAGCATGGGGGGGATTTTAACCAAGCTATGTGAACTTTTGTACCATTTCTAATTATTTTCAGACTTCTTGTAGTAAGAACCTCTCCCCTGTTTTGAATGCACAAAAATATATCCTCACAGAGGCCATTGAGTATGGGTGACTTATGTTAAAGCACATTTAACTAGTCTTTGACACAGGAAGGTGCACCAATCCTTCTGTCAGCAAAGTAAGACATATTTAGAAAAGATATTTATTGAGGATTCTATTTTTTAAAGATTTCTCTTCTCTCGTTTCTAAAAAGTGATTCTTGTTTCCCGGCTTTGTTTTGGGTCTTGATCCGACTGGTAACATGCCATGTAGTGCTGGTGTAAGTGTTGTGAATGTTGTAACTCATGAAATATGCTTCAGCTCCTCCACCTTCCACTTCTAAGCAGCGCTGGGATCACTTGCAGTATAATCCAATCAGGAATTGGATTATAGGATTGTTGAAATTTAAAATAAAAAAAATGACTGGGGGGTGAATTTATATTCAAAATGTTTGACCCCACTCACCCACACCTCAAATTCAGCTGTGCAAAGATATTTATGGTTCATGAACATGGAGGGAAATCTATATAGTTTTCACCTGGTGGCAGGTGGAACTGAACTGGCCTCCAACACTGGGTCTTATACCCGCCCCCATCCCACCTCACGCCCCCGGACTGTTGTGTCTTTCAGAAGGGATAGTTATTTTATAGTTTGATGTAAGCAAATGGTGTGTACTTAAAAAACGAAACATGATAAAAGGTTTGTCTTGACTTGATATGGGAAATGAAAACTTAAAATATGCTGTTGTTTCACATCGACCTTTTCATGTAAGGCCCAGTCATTTGTTACAACTGTACTATTCTACTTTTTCATTAAAATATGAAAAAAGCCCATGTGGAGTAGAGAGGATGCTATGATTTCCTTTAACATTTCAGTTAAGTGACAAGTTGAAATGAAATGTGTGTACTCTTAACAGTATAAATACTGATTCCATATAGCTTCGGATTATATATATATGAAAGGAAATTCAGGCATTTAAATTGTGCAATCAGTTTCAGAATCAAAATATTTTTATATATTTTCTTTAAACTTGGACCTTCATAAAGCAGCAGTAGGTAGAATTGGAGCAAATATGATTTAAAAAAAAGTTATTTTTATAAAACGGTCACTATATCCTGACAGTAGTGTATGAGACAGGTAATCTGAAAAAAACATGTCCTCTGTGTCCTCCGGTGCTCCTAATGGCATCTGCAAGATTTCACAGACCGGAGGAAAACAACCAATCAGAGCTGATCTGGAGTCTCTAAGGCAGCTGTCAATCACTGCTCGCAAAACTTATAAACTCCGATCAAACTGTCTAATATGAATCAATATTCTGTTACTGTAATGCCTATTTCTCTCCTCAAATGTTTTCAAAAACATCTTGTAGTGTACTGTTTAGCTGTAAAATGAGAAAGTTTGTGACCATGTTGAAAACAGTCGAGCCAAAACCAAGCACCACCCACCAGCCGGAGCAAACATGCTCATTTTACAGCTAAACAATACACTACAAGATGTTTCTGAAGACGAGAAATAGTCATTACAGTAACAGAATCTTGATTCATATTTGATCAGCGATGCCTAATTTGACCATTTGATTATATTGCACTTTTTACTGCACTACATTTATCTGGCTAGTTAATTTACAGATTAATATATACATCATCCACTTTTAATGCACAACACAGTGTTTAGAATAGATTCCCCAAACAATATGTACAATTCTTACAATTAGTTCCAGCTTGACCAGATGCAACAATAAAATACTGCTTACACATACATGCTATAATAATAATAATAATAATAATAATGATAATAATAATAATAAATATTCTTCTATCCATTATCCATTATTAATATAATAATTGCATCACACTGACAGGTGCTATTCTGCATATTGAGTACTTTTACTCCTTGAGAAAATTTGCTGATAATACTTCTGCTACTTTTAAAAAGGATCTGAATACTTCTTCCACCACTGAACATTTCTGTCGTATTGTAATAATGAAAGAAGTGAAAATACAATACAAACATGTAGTTTTAACAGTAAATGATTCCATAACAGGAAAGGAAGGAAAAACAAGAAAAAAGGAGTGCAAGAATATTTTAACTAAAAATAGGTTATCAAGGTGTTGCATTTATGGCTATAAAACTTAACTTTTAAAATAAGTAGATTTGAAATAAAAACATAACTTCTGTCCGTATTTGTTTTTTAATTTAAAAATATAAATATTTAATATATAAAGTGATAATATAGTGTAAATGCATAGTTTCAAATTGATTGGTTTCCAAAATAAAGCGTGGTACGTCATGACGGCCGCCAAACTGCGTCATCGCGGTCTCCGCCCTCGTAAGGGAAAGCGCACATTCCTATTGTCCAAGATGGCGGCGTAGGTGCAGATCCTCCGAGGCTGACATGTTTTTAAACGAGTTTATGCTTTTATTTCGACATATATGCAAGTATTCAGCGTGTGGGGTGGTAGCGTTTCTTGGCCGAAGCCGTCGTCTGCCACCTTGTTTTTGCTAACACCTCCTGGAATTCGCTTCCCGGGCCGGATTCCCGTTGCAGGCACCGAAAAGTTTGAGGCTCCATCATCCGTAGAAGATGAAGAGACAGGCCGGGAGAGACACCAGTCCGCCCAGGGCCGTCGCTAAACGGATACGGGAGAGGGAGCGAGAGAGTGCCCGGAGAGAGGAGCTGCCGCCACCGCCGCAGCCGCTGGCTCTGCTGCTGGCGGAGAGCCGCGGGTATCACCGCCGGAGCCGGAGCAGGGAGCGGGAGAAGCCGCGGCTCAGGGAGGAGCGGGCGGCCGCCTTGGAGCTCCACCACCGACATGAGCTCAGCCTCCTCGGCCGTCCGCCGCTACGGACAACGGCGGCGGCGGAGCTGCCCGCCGCCAGGCCCGGCACCCTGGAGTACAAGACGCTGCTCATCAGCAACCTCGGCTCGCAGGTGTCGGACGAGGACGTGGAGGACGCGCTGTTTCACGAGTTCAAAAAGTTCGGGGACGTCAGCGTGAAGCTGTCGCACACGCCGGAGCTGGGCCGGATCGCCTACGTGAATTTCCGGCACCCGGAGGACGCCAAAGAGGCCAGGCACGCCAAGTCCTCCAGGTTGGTTTTGGGTGACCGCCAGCTTAAGATCGAACCCATGTACGTGAGGAGGCGGAGTGTCACGCCGCCGGACGCGGGATATTTGCCCGTGCACGCACCGTACCCCTACCGACAGCGCTCCCTCTCCCCGCCGGGCCCGGCTGCGAGTAACGTTAGAGACGTCAGAGCAAGACACTACACCTTGGAGACCCTGGGTCTCAGCAGAGAGAGGGAGAGGCTTTTGGATTATTACGGTATGCTGGATGAGAGGGGCCGGCCCTATGGCTTACCTCCAATGCCAGTAGTGGAGGATTTAAAACCTGAGGACGATCAGAGAGCGACCAGCAACCTTTTTATTGGCAATTTGGATGGTAATGTTACAGAAGCAGAACTGAGGAGGGGGTTTGATAAGTATGGCATCATTGAGGAAGTTGTGATTAAACGCCCAGCTCGTGGACAGGGTGGGGCATATGCTTTTGTGAAATTTCAGAACCTGGACATGGCCCACCGGGCCAAGGTAGCCATGCAGGGACGGCTGATGGGAGGCAACCCGATAAAGATTGGCTATGGCAAAGCTAACCCCACCACACGGCTCTGGGTTGGTGGTCTCGGGCCCGGAAACTCCCTCGCTGCCCTCGCTCGGGAGTTCGACCGCTTTGGAAGTATAAGGAATATTGACTACGTTAAGGGGGACAGTTTTGCTTACATTCAGTACGAAAGTTTGGACGCTTCCCAAGCTGCCTGCACCCAGATGAGGGGGTTCCCTTTAGGTGGCCCTGAGCGGCGTCTGAGGGTGGACTTTGCTAAAGTTGAGGAGAGCCCCTCTCGGCCATTTCCTCCTGGTTACCAGGCCCCTGTCGCGGCCCCCTCCCACTATGACCTCCTCGGGGAGGCCTACAGCCGCCATCGCAGCCTGGAGCGAGAGCTGAGGGGAGCCAGGGACCGTTCATCGCCGCCCTCCCACGGCCTCGTCTCCCAGAGGGAGAGAGACAGGGCCCTGCTGGAGAGAGACTACCCCACCAGCCCCACCCGTAGCCTGGAGAGGAGAGTGGGAGGTGTGGAGGCCTTTGGGAGGAGTGGGAGAGGAGCGAGGAGCCGCAGCAGGAGCAGGGAGCGGTGGCTGAAGGAGAGGGAGGAGAGGAGGAACAGACGGAGGAGCAGGAGTCTGTCCACTGACAGGCTGACAGAGGAGAGGGAGAGAGAGAAGGAGAAGGAGAGGGGGAGGTCGAGGGTTCGGGGTCAGGGAGGGGCTGTCTCTCCTGATGCGAGCCCAGACCGAGCGCGGGTTCGAGCTCCCGACTCCACCACGGAGCCGAGAGACCACACCCCCGAGAATGGAGGGGGGCGACACTCTGCCAACAACGACGAAGATCCACCATCCGGCCGCCACCACAGCAAGAGGTCCAGCGATCACCTCAACAATCATCACCATCGAAACAGCGAGGTCATCGCCGCCGTCTCTCCCGCGATCCACACAGACACCCACACCTCCTCCTCTCCCAGCACGTTGTCGGAGTTCGCCCAGGCCTCGCTCTCCAAAACGTGGCACGGCTTCTTTGCTCTGAAGAACAGCAGCTTTCCCACGGAGCTGTACATGCTGGAGGGGGGCTCCGCTTTCTTCAACACAGTGATGAAGGACACCCTGAAGCTGCAGAGCCAGAACCAGCCCAGCCAGCTTAAGATCGCCCAGAGGCTCCGCATGGACCAGACCCGACTTGACGAGGTGTCGCGCCGCGTCAAACTCGGGCGGCCCGACGGGTTCGCCATCCTGTTGGCTCTCCAGGGCCCCATCGACCGCCAGGCCCCCGCCCCCGAGCCGGGGCTGCAGGCTCGCCTGCTCCGCCACCTGGTGACCTACCTGCGGAACAAGGAGGCAGCCGGAGTTGTGAGCCTGCCCGCCGCGAAAGAGGGGGGGCCTGGGGCAATGCTGTACGCCTTCCCTCCAGGAGTGTTCTCACAACAGTACCTGCAGGCCGCCAAAAGGACTGTGGGTAATCTAGACGAGGAGCACATGGTTATTGTGATCGTCAGTGACACTAATTGATTATTACACTGAGGAGTACATACACGTTCAGACACTTCCAGGCATGCACACACACAGAACGAGCTAAGAGGAAAACTCGCTCGACTACAAATACTTCCATGTTCTTTTTAAAAAGATGCATTTTATCGTTTTATTCAGTATCTTATAAATGAAACACAGCAAAGTACACTACATCTCTCTCTTTCCCTCTCTTCCTCATTTATTACTTTATGTCTCCCCCTTATGGAGTCAGATCTCAATATTAATGAATGTACACAGACAGATTCACAAATGTATTTTGTGATTTATATATAAATGACTCTCCACAAAAATATTTTTAAATGCAAACAAAAATAGTAAAAGAAAAAAATCCACATCAGATTCACAGGTATATTTCTGATGCACACACAATAATTCTTGTTTTAAATAAATGTAATACAAAGTATTTGCAATTTTCATCAAAAAGATATTTGCATGTTGTTACATTTGTATACAAATTGTTGAAGCTGCATTTCAGCTTCAACAGTTTGAAGCTGAAATCTTTTTTTTTTACATTTATATACAACGATAACTATTTTGTGTGCATTGGAAAATATTACTGTGGTGAGAGTCATCTATATATAAATCACAAAATACATTTGTGAATCCTTCCGTGTGCATTCATTAATATTGCGACTGATCTGACTCCTTACCCTCTCACTGATGGCCAATCGGTTGTCACATTTGCAAGGTAGTTAAGAATGATTTGACATCGTGGGTTTCCGGAGAATTCCATGTTTAAAATGGTCTGTAATGAAAAACACTTAAAGGAGAGGGGATGTTCATGTATAGGCCTACTGCACATACAGGCAGCACTGTTGCTTTTATACTCTAAGCTGTAACGTACAACACTAAATCTGAGGGGTTTGTTTATATGCTTGTTTACTTTATTTGTTTTCCTTTTTTGTCAGAATTTACCAAGTTGTTCTGTATATCCAATTCATGTGGGGCTAGGAGGTTTTATACAAAGTGATTGTACTGTAAACTGAACGGGAAAGTGATGCCAGCTGAGTCTGGCTCAGGCTACTCCTGTTCGTCTCCTCTACTGGCTGATTCTACTCGCAGGTTGAGACTGTTACGACGTGTTTTTTCTTTTCGTTAAAAAACACCAGCCGCCACAGCCAGTAGAGACAATTTCCTGACCCGTCCCTGTGACTGTATATTTTACATAGGTAGGTGTTTTATCAATTGAACCATTCCAGTTTATTTCATTTTGAAAGGTGTGAGTGTGTTTGATCTGTCGTTGCATGCAGGAAAAGAAAAAAACAGTTATATTTTGTCCGTTTTTCGGTAACCTGTCGTCACTTGAGGTGTTTCAGTTTGCTGGAGGTAACGTGTTCAGCTGTCATACTGGTGCGAGGTCTGATCATATTACTGGTTCGGATTTTATATTGTATACAGACTTTTAATCAATTTGAATACATCAGTCCATCCATCTCTTATCCATCCATGCTCCCTTTTCTTTTCATCTGCCATCACTTTAGCTTCAGTTCTCTTTTTACCTTGTCTCTTAAAGGGATGGTTTGGATTTTGTATGAGGTATTTATCCATAGTCAGTGTATTACCTACAGTAGATGACGGTCGGCACGCCCCCAGTTTGGAGAAACAGGAGTACCAGCACGGGAGCAAAGCAATGTACTGCTGTGGACGGGGACAGTAGCAAAACGGATTACAGACACCTAAAAAAAAATCTATATCCGTGTAAATGTACGCTATATTTAGAATATTTTCACTGCTTTACCATGCCATCAGAACTGAAGCCGTTATCTATGCTGTCTACAAAGCCACCAGACTCCTTTTGACAAAAACTGTAATTTTACCTCGCAGAACACGGGAGTTGCTGGTCTACCGCTGCCTTGAATGGTTAGTTTGCTTGTGTTATTGTGTGTGACTTTGGTAGGGCTGACCCTAATGATTGGAAGCTTTGACCGTTGCCATGGTAATCGACCTCCAAATCCGTATTCGAATGCTCCGTTTTTTTTTTTTTATATTTAAGTATATATAAAGTATAAATAGCCCATGAAATAAGGAATAATCCCCCAACATTATTCATATTCAACATTAATTATTATTAGTTATTGTCAGACGGATATCGCTGTAAGAGGTGTGTGTGTTTACAGTAGTGCGACAGCAGCACAGTCCCGGGCACTGAAACAGGGGAGATGGGAGACAGACAGACAGAAGAACATGTCTCACCGAAGCTTCGAAGCCCAAAAAATGGTATTCGGGACAGCCCTAGACTTCGGTGAATGTGAATTAACCCTTTAAAACACCAAAGTCACACGATAACACAAGCAAACTAAAATTAAAATTATTAAAAATTATTGTTTTTGTCAAAGGAGTCTGGTGGCTTTGAAGAGAGCATAGATAATGACTTAAGTACCCCGTCGGATTTAAATATTGATTGATTCCTTTAGGTGTCTAAAATACGTTTTGCTGCCCCCGTCCACAGCAGTACATTGCTTTGCTCCAGTGCGGTAACTCCTGTCTGCTTCTCCAAACCGGACTACAGTAGATTACGGTCGGCACGCCCCCAGTTTGGAGAAGCAGACAGGACTATGGACAAGTACCTAATACAACCCCACTTCAAAACTACCCTTTTAATGCAAACATCATTTAAAGGCAGTTTGAGTTGAATAAACCAGTGATGTTGTGTTTTTGAGAAACCAGAGAGAATTGATGTTTCAAGTAATTGGATCAACTTTGAGTTGACCTCAAAAACTCTTTGATTACCTCTAGAAATATCTAAACAACACACACACATGGTTATTCCAATCAGACTCACCTCAGGCATTCCCAAAGTCTTTTCGGACATCTCCAGAGATATGTCTTCTGCATTAATCTCTTGGGATTTCTGTAACAGCTGACTTACTTTTTTAACTTCAATGTTCGGTGAATGTTTGTGCCAAGATCATATTTTAGAGACAACATTTTTTTTCCCCACCCATATGATAATGAATATTTGAGGCTAAAGAAATAAGATAAAAAATGTGGAAATTCTCCTGCACACAGTTTGTTGTTTGCACCAACTAAACGAGAATGTATGTAGTTCATAGAAGACATGTAATACCTCATGTAGTCTGGGTGGTTTTGATGACAACTCTCATCCCACAGCTGCATTTCAGCTACATGTCGGCTACGTTTACTCCATGTTTTGTCTTTACAAAAGCCAGATAAAGGTTGGTTAGAGCTTGAAAACGTGTCTGGTTCTGTCAAAACTCACGAGGAAATTGAATCAGATAGTGTTCAGATTTGAACAGTGTAGCAGTAAACACTGTCTGTTCAGTGACGTAAGGACTAAAGAAGAATTGGGCGACATGTCAGACTGAAGATAAACATGTTTTTTAATTCCCACAATTGTTGTTTTTTTAGTCAAGAAGACTTGCATGACGAGCTTAAATACACAGAAAAATTAGAGCTTAAAGTACATGGATTGGGTGAGCACCAGGGGTGTAAGAAAATATTGAATATCGCAATATTATGTTTTGATATACTGTATGGATTCTCAAAAACACTATTGATTTGTAATTAATGGTTTACATGCTATGATGTTGGATGTTACAGGGAGTGTGATCAATGCAAATGCAGATCCCACTGTTTTAATTGCATAAAAAAGTAAACTTTTTTTACTCAGATTTTATGAGGTGTTCTTTATACTATGACAGTTTTCCTAAAATTAGATTTAAAAAATCGCAAGGCGGTATGCCTTGCTTACAGTATCGCAATATATCGCAATATATTGAATCGTAACCCCTGTATCGTGATACGTATCGTATCGCCAGATTCTTGCCAATACACAGCCATAGTGATCACCTGCAAATAGGAATCTAGAGCTGCAACTAACTTTTTCCATCACAGATTTATCTTTTTTATTGATTAATTGTTTGGTCTATAAAATGTTTGAAAAAAGTGCATTTTGACGATCACAATTTCCGTAGGACCATGGTACAGTTCAAAATACTTTACATAAAACATGAAAGGCATTCAAACAAGAAAATAAAGCTGCAACGATTACTCGATTAGTTGTCAGCTATTAAATTAATCGGCAACTATTTTGATAATCGATTAATCGGTTTGAGTAATTTTTTAAGAAAAAAGTCAAAATGTTCTGATTGCAGCTTCTTAAATGTGAATATTTTCTGGTTATTTTACTCCTCTAAGACAGTAAACTGAATATCTCTGTCTATCATCTTGGGCTTTGGGAAACACTGATCAACATTTTTCACTAGTTTCTGACATTTTATAGACCAAACAACTAATTGATTAATAGAGAAGTATGTTACAAGTAAGATACATACATACATAAGAAAGTTAGAAGTATGTAATAAAGTATAAATCCACAAATAGCTCATGAAATAAGGAATAATCCCTGTGTAGAGGTGCACGTGTGTACAGTAGTGCGGCAGCGGCACTGAAACGGGGGAGATGGAGACAGACAGAAGAACATGTCAGCCCGCCACGCTGCACCGTGAAGCTTCGAGTTCCTTCAAATATTTCTCACTGAAGCTTCAAAGTCCAAAAAATGGTATTCGGGACAGTCCTAGAGAAAATAATGGACAGATTAATCGACAATGGAAATAATCGGTGGTTGCAATCTTAAAAGAAAAACAAGGCAATACGCTAAGACACTTTTAGATATGATTTAAAAGAGCAAAATAAAATATAACAAAAAAAAGCTTAAACAGGAGAATAAAATTACAGTACAGTACAAGACACAAATACATGTTGGCATGAGGCAATGCCGCTGTTGTAAATGGGCATCTTAATTTAGAACATAATTTTTCCATCTTTCATTCTGTTATTTCAAAGAGTGCTGATTCATTAATACCATGTCTGCTGTGTTCTTTTAGTTATACTGTAGGATTTGCAGCAGTAAGTAGCTGCCAGTGGTGGAGAGTACATTTACTACAAAAGTACAGCTTTTGGATATTTGTACTCCGAGTATTTCCATTTTCAACTCCCATTACATTTCAGAGGGACATACTGTATATCCTTTTTACAGAAATAGTTATTAATTATTTTTGCTTACACATAATACACATTTGTAAAACAATAGATTTTCCAGTGAAAAATGTCACCCTTTTATCAAGTAGTCTGGAAATGAGTCGTATAAAAAGTGAAACACATCTGCCGAGTGTAGTGGGAATATTTCAGTCTGTTTTCAATATACATCAATTTGCTTCAATCATTTAGTAAAAATCAACATTTTCAAAGCTCTTGCGCAACAGTCGGCCTCATGCTCTCTTGTTTCAAGACACACTCTTTTCTAGAACATTTTTAAACACGTTGATAAAACAGGTTGAAATATTCTTTCAGCAAAATAAGGTTGGACTCAATTACAGACAGAAATACCTTCATAAGAATTAGGTTTTTGCAGATTAAAAAGCCCAACACTTAATGAAATAGTTAAAATCACAAACTACAACAAAAATGCTGCTCACACATTATTGCATCTGGGATAATAATCCTCTAATATATATATTAATATACATATATGTATATATATGTATATATTAATGTGTATATACAGTATATATATGCATATATATATATATATATTTATAATTATACTTTACGTATAATTTGCTGTCCATACTTTTGTACATTTAAGTAAGATTTTATGGCTTTTACTTTTAATGGAGTATTTTTAAATTGTAGTAGTATTACTTCTTCCACCACAGGAACTACCATTTTCACAGATGGGTTGATGAGATGTTTGTTTTTTTAGTCTATTTCCACCCTGCTGTCTTAAAAGTAACTTTAATTTGCTATTAACTTCTTTTTGTTGCATCACCACAACACGTGCGGCATCTCATTTTTGTAGCCTTGTTTTGGTCTGAAAGTTGCTCCATCCAGCACTTACGGATGTGTGGCTTGAATTTGTTTCATAAAGAAAAGTCATGTCCTTAAGAAAAAAAGTGGTTGAAACTGTGAAGGAATATCAGCCAGAAAAGCTTCTCCTTGTCCTCCTGAAAGCCAGTCGGAAAGAAAAAAAGACTCCCACTTAAAAAAAATGTGGTCGTGCAACATAACATGTTGCTGAATGTTCATCACGGCACCAATCATAGCCTATAAATATACCAGTTTTGTACAATACGCTGTTAAAGAAAAATAAAAAAAATACTTTTTATATCAACTTCCCTTTTCCCGTCTCATCTAAACTAATGGTGTTGCTGTGTTATGACCGATAACCTCACACAGACCGGAGTTCAAATCCATGACGACAATCGTTTTTTGTACACAGATTCCCTCTTTGGTTTTGTTTTTCGTGTCAACATATAGAAACATGTATTCTGTATTGAAAGAAAATGTAATAAACATTTTATGCTCTTTCCAAGACTGGATTGTGTGGTGTCATACTTGTTCTGTCCATCATAAGGTATGTTATATATGCAGTCAGTGGTGGAAGAAGTACTCAAATCCTTTCCCATATTGTAAAAAGTGACATTTTCATGTCTTTTATATTATAAAGCAGGTTTAGGTTCTATATAAATACTGTGAAAGTATTGAAACACTTAATCCACAGAGAAATACACACAGCCCGTATTCAGAAACTGAGCTTTTGAAACAAGCCGTCAGGATTTCTGTCCATTTGTGATGTCACAGATCTACAATATTTAGACCATTTCAAAGTTTTAAACGTAAACATTCTAAATGGGTCCCAGTTTATTTCCTGTTGCAGTGTATGTGAATGACATCAGCTGACAGGAAGTAAACATGGACCCAAGCTGTTGCCTAGCAACGCAATTCTGTTGTAATTCTATTGAAATGTACTAAAACGGAGTGTTTCAGACAGAGGGTAAATACAGGTATATTCAAGCAGACAGCATGAGGAAAATAAAGGGGTTTTTAAACATTAAAGTATGTAAACATGTTCTAGTAGAAACCCAAAATACAAGTATGAACCGGAAAATGAGCACGATATGTCCCCTTTAAAGGGGCTATATGTAAGAATCAGAAATTGCTTGTTCACAGCGACACCTGTGGCCGCAATGTCAACGAAAGTCAGCGTCCTGTTACTCGCGCTCGCGCTTGTGCTCGCGCTACATTGACATCAACGAGCACCGGTCTAAACAGTGAGGCGACACACGTCAGCTAACACACAATATCACTCTATATTTCACCTGCTTGGCAGTAATGTTAGCTGACCAGATGAAGGTCTCTCCATGGATCAATGCTGATTCTAGTGCTGGCTTTTCCTTTCTCAGCCTGCCGACCGCGGAGGGAACGGGGGGGGACACCGACACCCGGTGGGGGGGGGGAGACACCGACACCCGGTCGGGACGATAACGTAACTCGCTGCGGAGCCCCGTCACTTCACAAGACACGGGAAACCTCTGTTGGTCTGGAGGAGCTGCATCATTTATTTCTGCAAAAACGTCCACTGTACATTCACTAGATATTCTCAGAGCTAAACTAACTCTTCTGCAGTGTGTAGTGTGCGCGCGTGCACGTGGAGTTGGAGCGAGCCGAGCGGGTGAGAACGAGCGCGGTGTGCAAGCAGGCTGGAGCAGACAGCAGGAGCAGCGCTGCTGCGCGCTTGCGTACCCACACGCGAGCGCGCATGGGATTCCGAACCGGTATGATTTATGCGCGTGATAAGTTACAAATAGTCCCTTTAAGTAAAAGTAGAAATAGAAAATACTCAATTACAGGTAAAAGTCCTATATTAAAAATGTTTCTTGAGTGAAAGTACAGAAGCATTATCAGCAAAATGTACTTAATTTTTTTTTTAAATTTCAATTATTGTTAATTTCCTGCAAATCTACTGCTCCAATAACTGCAGGTGACTCAGGTGAATATATGAAAATCATGCCTGAAGTGAGATCTAATAATAAAAGAGGGAAGAGGAGGCTCACAACCTCACATGTTCCCTTCCCATGGATCCCATCTGGACGTAAAGAAGATGACGTTAATTTGTGAATGGGTCAGGAGAAGTAAACACGGACAGCGGGAAACATTTTCTGAATTGATTATGCTTTGAAGTAACTTTCCTCTGAATTGCTGCCCCAAGCAGAGAAATCACTTGCTTGACGGCATGAAGCAAAAACTGAACATTACAACAAATCTCTAACGTTTACTGCCGATGCTGATGAATGTTCACTAAATATCATAGCTGTATGTGGTGCAGAGCAGGGGATAATGAAGGAGGAGGAGGAGGTAAGGGAGAATAAAGGACAAGGAGGAAAGAACAGAGTGAAGCGTGAAGATAGAAAAGAAGAGATGGATGAATGAAACAAACTGTGATGAGATGACTACAAAAGTCAAAGTACTGTATTTATTGTATGAAAAAAGTCATAGCATAGTATGTCGAAAATTTTGTGAAAAAAAAATTGAGGATCCTAACGCAAACATAATGCACAAGGACTGAGGTTTTGAGGAGAATAGAATTTATTAAAATCTTTTTATGATTTTCAGTGTATATCGGGGAATGATGTCTTGCAGGTATTGCCGGTGGCGATGATGGTGGAGGAGCGGCAGAGTGTGGAGGGACTGGAGCAAGGCAGAAGTACGGATCGGGCAAGTAATGCAGGTGGACTGGCTGGGAGGCAGGTTGTGATGCGGTGCTCCTGTGGCACAGGAAATAAAGGTGAATGAAAAAAGCACAACAAGATTAACTCTATATGTGGTCTGAACGCATGTATCTATCTCTAGAGCTGAAACAACGAACTGGCGATGAGTGGATAAAGAGTCTAAAATACTGAAGAGCCGATGAGCTGATGTATGGCAGGTGAGTGTAGAACCGGGACGCAGGAAGAGCCACACCCACGCCAACACACAGACAAAAAAGTCATAGTATAGTATGTTGGAAAAAAATGCAAAAAAGTATAGTATGTAAAAAAAAAAAGCAATGTTATAGTATGTCAAAAAAAGGTAATATTATAATATGTTGAAAAAAATGCAAAACGTCAGTGTAGTATGTCGAAATGCAAAAAGTCATATTGTAGTATGTCGAAAAAAAGTCCTAGTATAGTATGTTGAAAAATTTCATGAAAAAAAGTCATAGTTTAGTCTGTCGAAAAAAAGTCATAGTATAGTATGTCGAAAAATTTCATGAAAAAAAGTCATAGTTTAGTCTGTCGAAAAAAAGTCATAGTATAGTTTGTCGGAAAATTTCTTGAGAAAGTCTAAGTATAGTATGTCAGAAAAGTTTGTGAAAAAAGTCATAGTATAGTTTGTCGACGATTTCGTGAAAAATAAGTCATAGCGAAGTATGTCGAAAATTTTATGAAAATTGTCATAGTATAGTATGTCGAAAAATTTTGTGAAAAAAAGTCATTGTATAGTATGTCGAAAATTTCGTGAAAAAAAGTCATAGTATAGCATGTCGAAAATTTTGTGAAAAAAAAAATGTCATGCTAATATAGTATGTCGAAAAATTTGTGAAAAAAAAGTCATAGTACAGTATGTCGAAACATTTTGTGAAAAATCATAATATAGTATGTCGAAAATTTGTGAAAAAAATGTCATAGGATAGTTTATCGAAAATTTTATGAAAAAAAGTCATAGTATAGTATGTCAAATTGTTAAAAAAAAGTCATAGTATAGTATATCGAAAAATTCAATGAAAAAAAGTCATAGTATATATAGTATGTCGAAAAATTTTATGAAAAAAAGTGATAGTATAGTATGTCGAAAAAATGTGATATATGGTATGTTGGAAAATTTCATGAAAAAAAGTCATAATATAGTATGTCGAAAAATTTCATGAAAAAAAGTCATAGTTTAGTCTGTCGAAAAAAAGTCATAGTATAGTTTGTCGGAAAATTTCTTGAGAAAAAGTCATAGTATAGTATGTGAAATTGTTAAAAAAAGTCATAGTATAGTAAGTCGAAAAAGTCAATGAAAAAAAGTCATAGTATATATAGTATGTCGAAAAATTTTATGAAAAAAAGTGATAGTATAGTATGTCGAAAAAATTTCATATATAGTATGTTGGAAAATTTCATGAAAAAAAGTCATAATATAGTATGATGAAAAATGTCATGAAAAAAAGTCATAGTTTAGTCTGTCGAAAAATTTTATGAAAAAAAGTGATAGTATAGTAAGTCGAAAAAATGTCATATATAGTATGTTGGAAAATTTCATGAAAAAAAGTCATAATATAGTATGTAGAAAAATTTCATGAAAAAAAGTCATAGTTTAGTCTGTCGAAAAAAAGTTAGTATAGTTTGTCGGAAAATTTCTTGAGAAAAAGTCATAGTATAGTATGTCGACGAATTCGTGAAAAAAAAGTCATAGTATAGTATGTCGGAAAAAGTTGTGAAAAAAGTCAGTGTAGTATGTCGACAATTTCGTGAAAAAAAAGTCATAGTGTAGTATGTCGAAAACTTTATGAAAATAGTCGTAGTATAGTATGTCGAAAATTTCGTGAAAAAAAGTCATAGTATAGTATGTTGAAAATCTTGTGAAATAGTCATACTATAGTATGTTGAAAATTTTGTGAAAAAAAAGTCATCGTATAGTATGTCGAAAAAAGTTTGTGAAAAAAGTCAGTGTAGTATGTCGACGATTTCGTGAAAAAAAATCATAGTATAGTATGTCGAAAATTTAGTGAAAAAAAGTCATAGTATAGTATGTCGAAATTTTTGTTAAAAAAAAAAAATGTCATACTATGGTATGTCGAAAAATTCGTGAAAAAAAAGTCATAGCATAGTATGTCAAAACATTTTGTGAAAAAAATCATAATATAGTATGTCAAATTTCGTGAAAAAAATTTCATAGTATAGTTTATCGAAAATTTTATGAAAAAAAGTCATAGTATAATATGTCAAAAATTGTTAAAAAAAGTCATAGTATAGTATTTCGAAAAAGTTCATGAAAAAAAGTCATAGTATATATAGTATGTCGAAAAATTTTATGAAAAAAAGTGATGGTGTAGTATGTCAAAAAATTTCATGAAAAAAAGGCATAGTATAGTATGTCAGAAAATTTCATGAAAAAAAGTCATAGTATAGCATGTCGAAAAATTTCATGAAAAAAAGTCATAGTTTAGTCTGTTGAAAAAAAGTCATAGTATAGTTTGTCGGAAAATTTCTTGAGAAAGTCTAAGTATAGTATGTCAGAAAAAGTTTGTGAAAAAAGTCATAGTATAGTTTGTCGACGATTTCGTGAAAAATAAGTCAGAGCGAAGTATGTCGAAAATTTTATGAAAATAGTCATAGTATAGTATGTCGAAAATTTCGTGAAAAAAAGTCATAGTATAGTATGTCAAAAATGTTGTTAAAAAAAGTCATAGTATAGTATGTCGAAAAAGTTCATGAAAAAAAGTCATAGTATATATAGTATGCTGAAAAATTTTATGAAAAAAAGTGATGGTATAGTATGTCGAAAAATTTCATGAAAAAAAGGCATAGTACAGTATGTCAGAAAATTTCATGAAAAACAGTCATAGTATAGTATGTCGAAAAATTTCATGAAAAACAGTCATAGATTAATCTGTCGAAAAAAAGTCATAGTATAGTATGTCGAAAATTTAGTGAAAAAAAGTCATAGTATAGTATGTCGAAATTTTTGTTAAAAAAAAAAAATGTCATACTATGGTATGTCGAAAAATTCGTGAAAAAAAAGTCATAGTATAGTATGTCAAAACATTTTGTGAAAAAAATCATAATATAGTATGTCAAATTTCGTGAAAAAAATTTCATAGTATAGTTTATCGAAAATTTTATGAAAAAAAGTCATTGTATAATATGTCAAAAATTGTTAAAAAAAGTCATAGTATAGTATGTCGAAAAAGTTCATGAAAAAAAGTCATAGTATATATAGTATGTCGAAAAATTTTATGAAAAAAAGTGATGGTGTAGTATGTCAAAAAATTTCATGAAAAAAAGGCATAGTATAGTATGTCAGAAAATTTCATGAAAAAAAGTCATAGTATAGCATGTCGAAAAATTTCATGAAAAAAAGTCATAGTTTAGTCTGTCGAAAAAAAGTCATAGTATAGTTTGTCGGAAAATTTCTTGAGAAAGTCTAAGTATAGTATGTCAGAAAAAGTTTGTGAAAAAAGTCATAGTATAGTTTGTCGACGATTTCGTGAAAAATAAGTCAGAGCGAAGTATGTCGAAAATGTTATGAAAATAGTCATAGTATAGTATGTCGAAAATTTCGTGAAAAAAAGTCATAGTATAGTATGTCAAAAATGTTGTTGAAAAAAGTCATAGTATAGTATGTCGAAAAAGTTCATGAAAAAAAGTCATAGTATATATAGTATGCTGAAAAATTTTATGAAAAAAAGTGATGGTATAGTATGTCGAAAAATTTCATGAAAAAAAGGCATAGTACAGTATGTCAGAAAATTTCATGAAAAAAAGTCATAGTATAGTATGTCGAAAAATTTCATGAAAAAAAGTCATAGATTAATCTGTCGAAAAAAAGTCATAGTATAGTATGTCGAAAATTTCGTGAAAAAAAGTCATAGTATAGTACTTTGAAAATTTTGTGAAATAGTCATACTATAGTATGTTGAAAATTTTGTGAAAAAAAGTCATTGTATAGTATGTCGAAAATTTCGTTAAAAAGTCATAGTATAGCATGTCGAAAATTTTGTGAAAAAAAAAATGTCATGCTAATATAGTATGTCGAAAAATTTGTGAAAAAAAAGTCATAGTACAGTATGTCGAAACATTTTGTGAAAAATCATAATATAGTATGTCGAAAATTTGTGAAAAAAATGTCATAGTATAGTTTATCGAAAATTTTATGAAGAAAAGTCATAGTATAGTATGTCAAATTGTTAAAAAAAAGTCATAGTATAGTATATCGAAAAATTCAATGAAAAAAAGTCATAGTATATATAGTATGTCGAAAAATTTTATGAAAAAAAGTGATAGTATAGTATGTCGAAAAAATGTGATATATGGTATGTTGGAAAATTTCATGAAAAAAAGTCATAATATAGTATGTCGAAAAATTTCATGAAAAAAAGTCATAGTTTAGTCTGTCGAAAAAAAGTCATAGTATAGTTTGTCGGAAAATTTCTTGAGAGAAAGTCATAGTATAGTATGTGAAATTGTTAAAAAAAGTCATAGTATAGTAAGTCGAAAAAGTCAATGAAAAAAAGTCATAGTATATATAGTATGTCGAAAAATTTCATGAAAAAAAGTCATAGTTTAGTCTGTCGAAAAAAAGTCATAGTATAGTTTATCGAAAATTTTATGAAAAAAAGTAATAGTATAGTATGTTGAAAAAGTTCCTGAAAAAAAGTCATAGTATATATAGTATGTCGAAAAATTTTATGAAAAAAAGTGATGGTATAGTATGTCAAAAAATTTCATGAAAAAAAGGCATAGTATAGTATGTCAGAAAATTTCATGAAAAAAAGTCATAGTATAGCATGTCGAAAAATTTCATGAAAAAAAGTCATAGTTTAGTCTGTCGAAAAAAAGTCATAGTATAGTTTGTCAGAAAATTTCTTGAGAAAGTCTAAGTATAGTATGTCAGAAAAAGTTTGTGAAAAAAGTCATAGTATAGTTTGTCGACGATTTCGTGAAAAATAAGTCAGAGCGAAGTATGTCGAAAATGTTATGAAAATAGTCATAGTATAGTATGTCGAAAATTTCGTGAAAAAAAGTCATAGTATAGTATGTCAAAAATGTTGTTAAAAAAAGTCATAGTATAGTATGTCGAAAAAGTTCATGAAAAAAAGTCATAGTATATATAGTATGCTGAAAAATTTTATGAAAAAAAGTGATGGTATAGTATGTCGAAAAATTTCATGAAAAAAAGGCATAGTACAGTATGTCAGAAAATTTCATGAAAAAAAGTCATAGTATAGTATGTCGAAAAATTTCATGAAAAAAAGTCATAGATTAATCTGTCGAAAAAAAGTCATAGTATAGTATGTCGAAAATTTCGTGAAAAAAAGTCATAGTATAGTACTTTGAAAATTTTGTGAAATAGTCATACTATAGTATGTTGAAAATTTTGTGAAAAAAAGTCATTGTATAGTATGTCGAAAATTTCGTGAAAAAGTCATAGTATAGCATGTCGAAAATTTTGTGAAAAAAAAAATGTCATGCTAATATAGTATGTCGAAAAATTTGTGAAAAAAAAGTCATAGTACAGTATGTCGAAACATTTTGTGAAAAATCATAATATAGTATGTCGAAAATTTGTGAAAAAAATGTCATAGTATAGTTTATCGAAAATTTTATGAAGAAAAGTCATAGTATAGTATGTCAAATTGTTAAAAAAAAGTCATAGTATAGTATATCGAAAAATTCAATGAAAAAAAGTCATAGTATATATAGTATGTCGAAAAATTTTATGAAAAAAAGTGATAGTATAGTATGTCGAAAAAATGTGATATATGGTATGTTGGAAAATTTCATGAAAAAAAGTCATAATATAGTATGTCGAAAAATTTCATGAAAAAAAGTCATAGTTTAGTCTGTCGAAAAAAAGTCATAGTATAGTTTGTCGGAAAATTTCTTGAGAGAAAGTCATAGTATAGTATGTGAAATTGTTAAAAAAAGTCATAGTATAGTAAGTCGAAAAAGTCAATGAAAAAAAGTCATAGTATATATAGTATGTCGAAAAATTTCATGAAAAAAAGTCATAGTTTAGTCTGTCGAAAAAAAGTCATAGTATAGTTTATCGAAAATTTTATGAAAAAAAGTAATAGTATAGTATGTTGAAAAAGTTCCTGAAAAAAAATCATAGTATATATAGTATGTCGAAAAATTTTATGAAAAAAAGTGATGGTATAGTATATCGAAAATTTCATGAAAAAAAGGCATATTATAGTATGTCAGAAAATTTCATGAAAAAAAATCATAGTATAGTATGTCGAAAAATTTCATAAAAAAAAGTCATAGTTTAGTCTGTCGAAAAAAAGTCATAGTATAGTTTGTCGGAAAAGTTCTTGAGAAAAAGTCATAGTATAGTATGTCGGAAAAGTTTATGAAAAAAGTCAGTGTAGTATGTCGAAAATTTTACGAAAATAGTCATAGTATAGTATGTTGAAAATTTTGTGAAAAAAAGTCTTTGTATAGTATGTCGAAAATTTTGTGAAAAAAAGTCATAGTATAGCATGTCGAAATTTAAAAAAAAAAAAAAAATGTCATACTATAGTATGTCGAAAAATTCGGGAAAAAAAAGTCATAGTACAGTATGTCGAAAAATTGTGGAAAAAATCATAATATAGTATGTCGAAACTTTTATGAAAAAAAGTCATAGTATAGTATATCGAAAAATTCAATGAAAAAAAGTCATAGTATATATAGTATGTCGAAAAATGTTATGAAAAAAAGTGATATTATAGTATGTCAAAAAAATTTCATACATAGTATTTTGGAAAATTTCATGAAAAAAAAGTCATAGTATAGCATGTCGAAAATTTTCATGAAAAAAAGTCATAGTTTAGTCTGTCGAAAAAAAGTCATAGTATAGTTTGTAGAAAAATTTCTTGAGAAAAGTCATAGTATAGTATGTCGGAAAAAGTTTGTGAAAAAAGTCATAGTATAGTATGTCGACGATTTCGTGGAAAAAAAAGTCATAGTGTATTATGTCGAAAATTTTACGAAAATAGTCATAGTATAGTACGTCGAAAATTTCGTGAAAAAAAGTCATAGTATAGTATGTTGAAAATGTTGTGAAAAAAAAGTCATAGTATAGTATGTTGAAAATTTTGTGAAAAAAAAGTCATAGTATAGTATGTTGAAAATTTTATGAAAAAAAGTCATAGTATAGTATATCGAAAAATTCAATGAAAAAAAGTCATAGTATATATAGTATGTCGAAAAAGTTTATGAAAAAAAGTGATAGTATAGTATGTCGACGATTTCGTTAAAAAAAAAGTCATAGTATAGTTTGTCGAAATAGTTCATGAAAAAAAATCATAGTATATATAGTGTGTCGAAAAGTGTTATGAAAAAAAGTGATGGTATAGTATGTCAAAAAATTTCATGAAAAAATGTGATTTATAGTATGTTGGAAAATTTCATGAAAAAAAGTCAGAATATAGTATGTCAAAATTTCATGAAAAAAAGTCATAGTTTAGTGTGTCGAAAAAAAGTCATAGTATAGTTTGTCGGAAAATTTATTGAGAAAAAGTCATAGTATAGTATGTTGGAAAATGTTTGTGAAAAAAGTCAGTGTAGTATGTCGAAAATTTCGTGAAAAAAAGTCATAGTATAGTATGTCGAAAATTTCGTGAAAAAAAGTCCTAGTATAGTATGTTGAAAATTTATTTAAAAAAAAGTCATTGTATAGTATGTCGAAAATTTCGTGAAAAAAAGTCATAGTATAGCATGTCGAAAATTTTGTGAAAAAAAAAAGGCATACTATAGTATGTCGAAAAATTTGTGAAAAAAAAGTCATAGTACAGTATGTCGAAAAATTGTGAAAAAAATGTCATAGTATATTTTATCGAAAATTTTATGAAAAAAAGTCATAGTATAGTATGTCAAATTGTTAAAAAAAGTCATAGTATAGTATGTCGAAAAAGTCAATGAAAAAAAGTCATAGTATATATAGTATGTCGCAAAATGTTATGAAAAAAAGTGATATTATAGTATGTCAAAAAAATTTCATACATAGTATTTTGGAAAATTTCATGAAAAAAAAGTCATCGTATAGCATGTCGAAAAATTTCATGAAAAAAAGTCATAGTTTAGTCTGTCGAAAAAAAGTCATAGTATAGTTTGTAGAAAAATTTCTTGAGAAAAGTCATAGTATAGTATGTCGGAAAAAGTTTGTGAAAAAAGTCATAGTATAGTATGTCGACGATTTCGTGGAAAAAAAAGTCATAGTGTATTATGTCGAAAATTTTACGAAAATAGTCATAGTATAGTACGTCGAAAATTTCGTGAAAAAAAGTCATAGTATAGTATGTTGAAAATGTTGTGAAAAAAAAGTCATAGTATAGTATGTTGAAAATTTTGTGAAAAAAAAGTCATAGTATAGTATGTTGAAAATTTTATGAAAAAAAGTCATAGTATAGTATATCGAAAATTCAATGAAAAGAAGTCATAGTATATATAGTATGTCGAAAAAGTTTATGAAAAAAAGTGATAGTATAGTATGTCGACGATTTCGTTAAAAAAAGTCATAGTATAGTTTGTCGAAATAGTTCATGAAAAAAAATCATAGTATATATAGTGTGTCGAAAAGTGTTATGAAAAAAAGTGATGGTATAGTATGTCAAAAAATTTCATGAAAAAATGTGATTTATAGTATGTTGGAAAATTTCATGAAAAAAAGTCAGAATATAGTATGTCAAAATTTCATGAAAAAAAGTCATAGTTTAGTGTGTTGAAAAAAAGTCATAGTATAGTTTGTCGGAAAATTTATTGAGAAAAAGTCATAGTATAGTATGTTGGAAAATGTTTGTGAAAAAAGTTAGTGTAGTATGTCGAAAATTTCGTGAAAAAAAGTCATAGTATAGTATGTCGAAAATTTCGTGAAAAAAAGTCCTAGTATAGTATGTTGAAAATTTATTTAAAAAAAAGTCATTGTATAGTATGTCGAAAATTTCGTGAAAAAAAGTCATAGTATAGCATGTCGAAAATTTTGTGAAAAAAAAAAGGCATACTATAGTATGTCGAAAAATTTGTGAAAAAAAAGTCATAGTACAGTATGTCGAAAAATTGTGAAAAAAATGTCATAGTATATTTTATCGAAAATTTTATGAAAAAAAGTCATAGTATAGTATGTCAAATTGTTAAAAAAAGTCATAGTATAGTATGTCGAAAAAGTCAATGAAAAAAAGTCATAGTATATATAGTATGTCGCAAAATGTTATGAAAAAAAGTGATATTATAGTATGTCAAAAAAATTTCATACATAGTATTTTGGAAAATTTCATGAAAAAAAAGTCATAGTATAGCATGTCGAAAAATTTCATGAAAAAAAGTCATAGTTTAGTCTGTCGAAAAAAAGTCATAGTATAGTTTGTAGAAAAATTTCTTGAGAAAAGTCATAGTCTAGTATGTCGGAAAAAGTTTGTGAAAAAAGTCATAGTATAGTATGTCGACGATTTCGTGGAAAAAAAAGTCATAGTGTATTATGTCGAAAATTTTACGAAAATAGTCATAGTATAGTACGTCGAAAATTTCGTGAAAAAAAGTCATAGTATAGTATGTTGAAAATGTAAAAAAAAAGTCATAGTATAGTATGTTGAAAATTTTGTGAAAAAAAAGTCATAGTATAGTATGTTGAAAATTTTGTTAAAGAAAAGTCATAGTATAGTATGTCGAAAATTTAGTGAAAAAAAGTCATAGTATAGTATGTCGAAATTTTTGTTAAAAAAAAAAAATGTCATACTATGGTATGTCGAAAAATTCGTGAAAAAAAAGTCATAGTATAGTATGTCAAAACATTTTGTGAAAAAAATCATAATATAGTATGTCAAATTTCGTGAAAAAAATTTCATAGTATAGTTTATCGAAAATTTTATGAAAAAAAGTCATAGTATAATATGTCAAAAATTGTTAAAAAAAGTCATAGTATAGTATGTCGAAAAAGTTCATGAAAAAAAGTCATAGTATATATAGTATGCTGAAAAATTTTATGAAAAAAAGTAATGGTATAGTATGTCGAAAAATTTCATGAAAAAAAGGCATAGTACAGTATGTCAGAAAATTTCATGAAAAAAGTCATAGTATAGTATGTCGAAAAATTTCATGAAAAAAAGTCATAGATTAATCTGTCGAAAAAAAGTCATAGTATAGTATGTCGAAAATTTCGTGAAAAAAAGTCATAGTATAGTACTTTGAAAATTTTGTGAAATAAAGTCATACTATAGTATGTTGAAAATTTTGTGAAAAAAAGTCATTGTATAGTATGTCGAAAATTTCGTGAAAAAGTCATAGTATAGCATGTCGAAAATTTTGTGAAAAAAAAAATGTCATGCTAATATAGTATGTCGAAAAATTTGTGAAAAAAAAGTCATAGTACAGTATGTCGAAACATTTTGTGAAAAATCATAATATAGTATGTCGAAAATTTGTGAAAAAAATGTCATAGTATAGTTTATCGAAAATTTTATGAAAAAAAGTCATAGTATAGTATGTCAAATTGTTAAAAAAAAGTCATAGTATAGTATATCGAAAAATTCAATGAAAAAAAGTCATAGTATATATAGTATGTCGAAAAATTTTATGAAAAAAAGTGATAGTATAGCATGTCGAAAAAATGTGATATATGGTATGTTTGAAAATTTCATGAAAAAAAGTAATCATATAGTATGTCGAAAAATTTCATGAAAAAAAGTCATAGTTTAGTCTGTCGAAAAAAAGTCATAGTATAGTTTGTCGGAAAATTTCTTGAGAAAAAGTCATAGTATAGTATGTGAAATTGTTAAAAAAAGTCATAGTATAGTAAGTCGAAAAAGTCAATGAAAAAAAGTCATAGTATATATAGTATGTCGAAAAATTTTATGAAAAAAAGTGATAGTATAGTATGTCGAAAAAATTTCATATATAGTATGTTGGAAAATTTCATGAAAAAAAGTCATAATATAGTATGTAGAAAAATTTCATGAAAAAAAGTCATAGTTTAGTCTGTCGAAAAAAAGTCATAGTATAGTTTGTCGGAAAATTTCTTGAGAAAAAGTCATAGTATAGTATGTCGGAAAAAGTTTGTGAAAAAAAGTCATAGTACAGTATGTCGAAAAATTTTGTGAAAAAAATCATAATATAGTATGTCAAATTTCGTGAAAAAAATGTCATAGTATAGTTTATCGAAAATTTTATGAAAAAAAGTAATAGTATAGTATGTTGAAAAAGTTCCTGAAAAAAAATCATAGTATATATAGTATGTCGAAAAATTTTATGAAAAATCGAAAATTTCATGAAAAAAAGGCATATTATAGTATGTCAGAAAATTTCATGAAAAAAAATCATAGTATAGTATGTCGAAAAATTTAATAAAAAAAAGTCATAGTTTAGTCTGTCGAAAAAAAGTCATAGTATAGTTTGTCGGAAAATTTCTTGAGAAAACGTCATAGTATAGTATGTCGGAAAAGTTTATGAAAAAAGTCAGTGTAGTATGTCGAAAATTTTACGAAAATAGTCATAGTATAGTATGTTGAAAATTTTTTGAAAAAAAGTCATTGTATAGTATGTCGAAAATTTTGTGAAAAAAAGTCATAGTATAGCATGTCGAAATTTAAAAAAAAAAAAAAAATGTCATACTATAGTATGTCGAAAAATTCGGGAAAAAAAAGTCATAGTACAGTATGTCGAAAAATTGTGGAAAAAATCATAATATAGTATGTCGAAACTTTTATGAAAAAAAGTCATAGTATAGTACGTCGAAAATTTCGTGAAAAAAAGTCATAGTATAGTATGTTGAAAATGTTGTGAAAAAAAAGTCATAGTATAGTATGTTGAAAATTTTGTGAAAAAAAAGTCATAGTATAGTATGTTGAAAATTTTATGAAAAAAAGGCATAGTATAGTATATCGAAAAATTCAATGAAAAAAAGTCATAGTATATATAGTATGTCGAAAAAGTTTATGAAAAAAAGTGATAGTATAGTATGTCGACGATTTCGTTAAAAAAAGTCATAGTATAGTTTGTCGAAATAGTTCATGAAAAAAAATCATAGTATATATAGTGTGTCGAAAAGTGTTATGAAAAAAAGTGATGGTATAGTATGTCAAAAAATTTCATGAAAAAATGTGATTTATAGTATGTTGGAAAATTTCATGAAAAAAAGTCAGAATATAGTATGTCAAAATTTCATGAAAAAAAGTCATAGTTTAGTGTGTCGAAAAAAAGTCATAGTATAGTTTGTCGGAAAATTTATTGAGAAAAAGTCATAGTATAGTATGTTGGAAAATGTTTGTGAAAAAAGTCAGTGTAGTATGTCGAAAATTTCGTGAAAAAAAGTCATAGTATAGTATGTCGAAAATTTCGTGAAAAAAAGTCCTAGTATAGTATGTTGAAAATTTATTTTAAAAAAAGTCATTGTATAGTATGTCGAAAATTTCGTGAAAAAAAGTCATAGTATAGCATGTCGAAAATTTTGTGAAAAAAAAAAGGCATACTATAGTATGTCGAAAAATTTGTGAAAAAAAAGTCATAGTACAGTATGTCGAAAAATTGTGAAAAAAATGTCATAGTATATTTTATCGAAAATTTTATGAAAAAAAGTCATAGTATAGTATGTCAAATTGTTAAAAAAAGTCATAGTATAGTATGTCGAAAAAGTCAATGAAAAAAAGTCATAGTATATATAGTATGTCGCAAAATGTTATGAAAAAAAGTGATATTATAGTATGTCAAAAAAATTTCATACATAGTATTTTGGAAAATTTCATGAAAAAAAAGTCATAGTATAGCATGTCGAAAAATTTCATGAAAAAAAGTCATAGTTTAGTCTGTCGAAAAAAAGTCATAGTATAGTTTGTAGAAAAATTTCTTGAGAAAAGTCATAGTATAGTATGTCGGAAAAAGTTTGTGAAAAAAGTCATAGTGTATGTATGTCGAAAATTTTACGAAAATAGTCATAGTATAGTACGTCGAAAATTTCGTGAAAAAAAGTCATAGTATAGTATGTCGAAAATTTTATGAAAAAAAAAGTCATAGTATAGTATGTCAAATTGTCAAAAAAAGTCATAGTATAGTATGTCGAAAAAGTCAATGAAAAAAAGTCACAGTATATATAGTATGTCGAAAAATGTTGTGAAAAAAATGTCATAGTATATTTTATCGAAAATTTTATGAAAAAAAGTCATAGTATAGTATGTCAAATTGTCAAAAAAAGTCATAGTATAGTATGTCGAAAAAGTCAATGAAAAAAAGTCATAGTACAGTATGTCCAAAAATTTTGTGAAAAAAATCATAATATAGTATGTCATATTTCGTGAAAAAAATATCATAGTATAGTTTATCGAAAATTTTGTTAAAAAAAGTCATACTATAGTATGTCGAAAAAGTTCCTGAAAAAAAATCATAGTATACATAGTATGTCGAAAAATTTTATGAAAAAAAGTGATGGTATAGTATGTCAAAAAATTTCATGAAAAAATGGCATATTATATTATGTCAGAAAATTTCATGAAAAAAAATCATAGTATAGTATGTCGAAAAATTTCATGAAAAAAAATTCATAGTTTAGTCTGTCGAAAAAAAGTCATAGTATAGTTTGTCGGAAAATTTCTTGAGAAAAAGTCATAGTATAGTATGTCGGAAAATTTTATGAAAAAAGTCATAGTGTAGTATGTCGAAAATTTTATGAAAATATTTATAGTATAGTATGTTGAAAATTTTGTGAAAAAAAGTCATTGTATAGTATATCGAAAATTTCGTGAAAAAAAGTCATAGTATAGCATGTCGAAATTTTTTTTTGAAAAAAAAATGTCATACTATAGTATGTCGAAAAATTCGTGAAAAAAAAGTCGTAGTACAGTATGTCGAAAAATTGTGATAAAAAATCATAATATAGTATGTCGAAAATTTTATGAAAAAAAGTGATAGTATAGTATGTCGACGATTTCGTGAAAAAAAGTCATAGTACAGTATGTGGAAAAATTTTGTGAAAAAAATCATAATATAGTGTGTCAAATTTCGTGAAAAAAATGTCATCGTATAGTTTATCGAAAATTTTATGAAAAAAAGTAATAGTGTAGTATGTCAAAAATGTTGTTAAAAAAAGTCATAGTATAGTTTTTCGAAAAAGTTCATGAAAAAAAATCATAGTATATATAGTCTGTCGAAAAATTTTATGAAAAAAAGTGATGGTATAGTATGACAAAAAAATTAATGAAAAAATGTGAAATATAGTATGTCGAAAAATTTCATGAAAAAAAGTCAGTTTACTGTGTCGAAAAAAAGTCATGGTGTAGTTTGTCGGAAAATTTATTGAGAAAAAGTCATAGTATAGTATGTTGGAAAGTGTCGGTGAAAAAAAAGTCAGTGTAGTATGTCGAATATTTTATGAAAATAGTCATAGTATAGTATGTCGAAAATTTCGTGAAAAAAAATCATAGTATAGTATGTCGAAAATTTTCGTGAAAAAAAGTCATAGTATAGTACGTTGAAAATTTATTTAAAAAAAAGTCATTGTATAGTATGTCGAAAATTTCGTGAAAAAAAGTCATAGTATAGCATGTCGAAAATGTTGTGAAAAAAAAAGGCATACTATAGTATGTCGAAAAATTTGTGAAAAAAAAGTCATAGTACAGTATGTCGAAAAATTGTGAAAAAAATCATAATATATTATGTCGAAAATGGTGTGAAAAAAATGTCATAGTATATTTTATCGAAAATTTTATGAAAAAAAGTCATAGTATATTATGTCAAATTGTTAAAAAAAGTCATAGTATAGTATGTCGAAAAAGTCAATGAAAAAAAGTCATAGTATATGTAGTATGTCGAAAAATGTTATGAAAAAAAGTGATATTATAGTATGTCAAAAAAATTTCATACATAGTATTTTGGAAAATTTCATGAAAAAAAGTCATAGTATAGCATGTCGAAAATTTTCATGAAAAAAAGTCATAGTTTAGTCTGTCGAAAAAAAGTCATAGTATAGTTTGTAGAAAAATTTCTTGAGAAAAAGTCATAGTATAGTATGTCGGAAAGTTTGTGGAAAAAGTCATAGTATAGTATGTCGACAATTTCGTGAAAAAAAACTCAGTGTATTATGTCGAAAATTTTACGAAAATAGTCATAGTATAGTATGTCGAAAATTTTATGAAAAAAAAAGTCATAGTATAGTATGTCGAAAATTTTATGAAAAAAAGTCATAGCACAGTATGTCGAAATTTTGTGAAAAAAAAGTCATAGTATAGTGTCGAAAATTACGTGAAAAAAAACTCATAGTATTGTAAGTCGAAAATGTTATGAAAAAAAAGTCAAAGCATAGTATGTCGAAAATTTCGTATAAAAAAAGTCATACTATAGTATATCGAAAATTTTATGAAAAAAAAGTCTTAGTATAGTATGTCGAAAATTTTATGAAAAAAAAATTCAGTATATTTTGTCGAAAATTTTATGAAAAAAGTCATAGTATAGTATGTCGAAAATTTTGTGGAAAAAAGTCATAGTATAGTATGTCGAAATTTTGTGAAAAAGTCATAGTATAGTATGTCGAAAATGTTATGAAAAAAAAGTCATTGTATAGTATATCGAAAATTTTATGGAAAAAAGTCATAGTATAGTATATCGAAATTTTGTGAAAAAAAGTCATAGTATAGTATGTCAAAAATTTTATGAAAAAAAAAGTCATAGTATAGTATGTCGAAAATGTTATAAAAAAAAAAGTCATAGTATAGTATGACGAAATTTTGTGAAAAAAGTCATAGTATAGTATGTCGAAAAAAAAGTCATACTATAGTATATCGAAAATTTTATGAAAAAAATTCATAGTATAGTATGTCGAAAATTTTGTGGAAAAGTCATAGTATAGTATGTCGAAAATTTCGTGAAAAAAAAGATCATTGTATAATATGTCGAAAATTTTATGAAAAAAAGTCATAGTATAGTATATCGAAATTTTGTGAAAAAAAGTCATAGTATAGTATGTCGAAAATTTTATGAAAAAGAAAGTCATAGTATAGTATGTCGAAAATTTCGTGAAAAAAAAGTCATAATATAGTATATCGAAAATTTTATGAAAAAAAAGTCATTGTATAGTATGTCGAAAATTTTGTGGAAAAGTCATCGTATAGTATGTCGAAATTTTGTGAAAAAAAGTCATAGTATAGTATGTCGAAAATGTTATGAAAAAACAGTCATTGTATAGTATATCGAAATTTTGTGAAAAAAAATCATAGTATAGTATGTCGAAAATGTTATGAAAAAAAGTCATAGTATAGTATATCAAAATTTTATGAAAAAAAGTCATAGTATAGTATGTCGAAAATTTTGTGAAAAAAATTCAGAGTATAGTATGTCGAAAATTTTATGAAAAAAAGTCATAGTATAGTATATCGAAATTTTGTGAAAAAAAGTCATAGTATAGTATGTCGAAAATTTTATGAAAAAGAAAGTCATAGTATAGTATGTCGAAAATTTCGTGAAAAAAAAGTCATACTATAGTATATCGAAAATTTTATGAAAAAAAAGTCATTGTATAGTATGTCGAAAATGTTGTGGAAAAAAGTCATCGTATAGTATGTCGAAATTTTGTGAAAAAAAGTCATAGTATAGTATGTCGAAAATGTTATGAAAAAACAGTCATTGTATAGTATATCGAAATTTTGTGAAAAAAAATCATAGTATAGTATGTCGAAAATGTTATGAAAAAAAGTCAGAGTATAGTATGTCGAAAATTTTATGAAAAAAAGTCATAGTATAGTATGTCGAAAATTTCGTGAAAAAAAAGTCATTGTGTAATATGTCGAAAAATTTATGAAAAAATGTCATAGCATAGTATGTCGAAATTTTGTGTAAAAAAAGTCAGTGTATAATATGTCGAAAATTTTATGAAAAAAAGTCAGTATAGTATATCGAAATTTTTGAAAAAAAGTCATAGTATAGTATGTCGAAAATTTTATAATAAAAAAAGTCATAGTATAGTATGTCGAAGAAAAAGTCATACTATAGTATATCGAAAATTTTATGAAAAAAAAGTCATTGTATAGTATGTCGAAATTTTGTGAAAAAAAGACATAGTATAGTATGTCGAAAATGTTATGAAAAAAAAGTCATTGTATAGTATGTCGAAAATTTTATGAAAAAAAGTCATAGTATAGTATATCGAAATTTTGTGAAAAAAAGTCATAGTATAGTATGTCGAAAATTTTATGAAAAAAAGTCATTATAGTATGTCGAACATTTTATGAAAAAAAAGTCATAGTATAGTTTGTCGAAATTTTGTGTGAAAAAGTCATAGTATAGTTTGTCGAAATTTTGTGAAAAAAAGTCATAGTATAGTATGTCGAAAATTCCGTGAAAAAAAATCATAGTATAGTATGTCGAAATTTTGTGTAAAAAAAGTCATACTATAGTATGTCGAAAATTTCGTGAAAAAAAAGTCATTGTGTAATATGTCGAAAAATTTATGAAAAAATGTCATAGTATAGTATGTCGAAATTTTGTGAAAAAAAGTCATGGTATAGTATGTTGAAAAATTTATGAAAAAAAGTCATAGCATAGTATGTCGAAATTTTGTGGAAAAAAGTCATAGTATAGTATGTCGAAATTTTGGGAAAAAAAGTCATACTATAGTATGTCGAAAAATTTATGAAAAAATGTCATAGTATAGTATGTCGAAATTTTGTGAAAAAAAGTCATGGTATTGTATGTCGAAAATGTTATGAAAAAAAAGTCATTGTATAGTATGTCGAAAATGTTATGAAAAAGTCATAGTATAGTATATCGAAATTTTGTGAAAAAAAGTCATAGTATAGTATGTCGAAAATTTCGTTAAAAAAAAGTCATTGTGTAATATGTCGAAAAATTTATGAAAAAATGTCATAGTATAGTATGTCGAAATTTTGTGAAAAAAAGTCATGGTATAGTATGTCGAAAATGTTATGAAAAAAAAGTCATTGTATAGTATGTCGAAAATGTATGAAAAAGTCATAGTATAGTATATCGAAATTTTGTGAAAAAAAGTCATAGTATAGTATGTCGAAAATTTCGTGAAAAAAAAGTCATTGTGTAATATGTCGAAAAATTTATGAAAAAATGTCATAGTATAGTATGTCGAAATTCTGTGAAAAAAAGTCATGGTATAGTATGTCAAAAAATTTATGAAAAAAAGTCATAGTATAGTATGTCGAAATTTTGTGGAAAAAAGTCATAGTATAGTATGTCGAAATTTTGTGAAAAAAAATCATACTATAGTATGTCGAAAAATTTATGAAAAAATGTCATAGTATAGTATGTCGAAATTTTGTGAAAAAAAGTCATGGTATTGTATGTCGAAAATGTTATGAAAAAAAAGTCATTTTATAGTATGTCGAAAATGTTATGAAAAAGTCATAGTATAGTATATCGAAATTTTGTGAAAAAAAGTCATAGTATAGTATGTCGAAAATTTCGTGAAAAAAAAGTCATTGTGTAATATGTCGAAAAATTTATGAAAAAATGTCATAGTATAGTATGTCGAAATTTTGTGAAAAAAAGTCATGGTATAGTATGTCGAAAATGTTATGAAAAAAAAGTCATTGTATAGTATGTCGAAAATGTTATGAAAAAGTCATAGTATAGTATATCGAAATTTCGTGAAATAAAAGTCATAGTATAGTATGTCGAAAATTTCGTGAAAAAAAAGTCACACTATAGTATATCGAAAATTTTATGAAAAAAGTCATAGTATAGTATGTCGAAAATTTTGTGGAAAAAAGTCATAGTATAGTATTTCGAAATTTTGTGAAAAAAAGTCATAGTATAGTATGTCGAAAAATTTATGAAAAAATGTCATAGTATAGTATGTCGAAATTTTGTGAAAAAAAAGTCATACTATAGTATGTCGAAAAATTTATGAAAAAATGTCATAGTATAGTATGTCGAAATTTTGTGAAAAAAAGTCATGGTATAGTATGTCGAAAATTTGTGAAAAAAAAGTCATAGTATAGTATGTCGAAAATTTATGAAAAAAAGTCATAGTATAGTATGTCGAAATTTTGTGAAAAAAAGTCATAGTATAGTATGTCGAAATTTTGTGAAAAAAAGTCATAGTATAGTATGTCGAAAATTTTGTGAAAAAAAGTCATAGTATAGTATGTCGAAAATTTTATGAAAAAAAGTCATAGTATAGTATGTCGAAATTTTGTGAAAAAAAGTCATGTATAGTATGTCGAAAATTTATGAAAAAAAGTCATAGTATAGTATATCGAAATTTTGTGAAAAAAACTCATAGTATAGTATGTCGAAATTTTGTGAAAAAAAGTCATAGTATAGTATGTCGAAAATTTATGAAAAAAAGTCATAGTATAGTATGTCGAAATTTTGTGAAAAAAAGTCATAGTATAGTATGTCGAAAATTTTATGAAAAAAAGTCATAGTATAGTATGTCGAAAATGTTATGAAAAAAGTCATAGTATAGTATATCGAAATTTTGTGAAAAAAAGTCATAGTATAGTATGTCGAAAATTTCGTTAAAAAAAAGTCATTGTGTAATATGTCGAAAAATTTATGAAAAAATGTCATAGTATAGTATGTCGAAATTTTGTGAAAAAAAGTCATAGTATAGTATGTCGAAAATGTTATGAAAAAAAAGTCATTGTATAGTATGTCGAAAATGTATGAAAAAGTCATAGTATAGTATATCGAAATTTTGTGAAAAAAAGTCATAGTATAGTATGTCGAAAATTTCGTGAAAAAAAGTCATTGTGTAATATGTCGAAAAATTTATGAAAAAATGTCATAGTATAGTATGTCGAAATTCTGTGAAAAAAAGTCATGGTATAGTATGTCAAAAATTTATGAAAAAAGTCATAGCATAGTATGTCGAAATTTTGTGGAAAAAAGTCATAGTATAGTATGTCGAAATTTTGTGAAAAAAAGTCATACTATAGTATGTCGAAAAATTTATGAAAAAATGTCATAGTATAGTATGTCGAAATTTTGTGAAAAAAAGTCATGGTATTGTATGTCGAAAATGTTATGAAAAAAAAGTCATTTTATAGTATGTCGAAAATGTTATGAAAAAGTCATAGTATAGTATATCGAAATTTTGTGAAAAAAAGTCATAGTATAGTATGTCGAAAATTTCGTGAAAAAAAAGTCATTGTGTAATATGTCGAAAAATTTATGAAAAAATGTCATAGTATAGTATGTCGAAATTTTGTGAAAAAAAGTCATGGTATAGTATGTCGAAAATGTTATGAAAAAAAAGTCATTGTATAGTATGTCGAAAATGTTATGAAAAAGTCATAGTATAGTATATCGAAATTTTGTGAAAAAAAGTCATAGTATAGTATGTCGAAAATTTTGTGAAAAAAAAGTCATAGTATAGTATGTCGAAAATTTTGTGAAAAAAAGTCATAGTATAGTATGTCGAAAAATTTATGAAAAAATGTCATAGTATAGTATGTCGAAATTTTGTGAAAAAAAGTCATGGTATAGTATGTCGAAAATGTTATGAAAAAAAAGTCATTGTATAGTATGTCGAAAATGTTATGAAAAAGTCATAGTATAGTATATCGAAATTTTGTGAAAAAAAGTCATAGTATAGTATGTCGAAAATTTTGTGAAAAAAAAGTCATAGTATAGTATGTCGAAAATTTCGTGAAAAAAAAGTCATAGTATAGTATGTCGAAAATTTCGTGAAAAAAAAGTCACACTATAGTATATCGAAAATTTTATGAAAAAAGTCATAGTATAGTATGTCGAAAATTTTGTGGAAAAAAGTCATAGTATAGTATGTCGAAATTTTGTGAAAAAAAGTCATAGTATAGTATGTCGAAAATGTTATGAAAAAAAAGTCATTGTATAGTATGTCGAAAATGTTATGAAAAAAAGTCATAGTATAGTAAATCGAAATTTTGTGAAAAAAAGTCATAGTATAGTATGTCGAAAATTTTATGAAAAAAAGTCATAGCATAGTATGTCGAAAATGTTATGAAAAAAAAGTCATTGTACAGTATATCGAAATTTTGTGAAAAAAAGTCATAGTATAGTATGTCAAAAATTTTATGAAAAAAAAGTCATAGTATAGTATGTCGAAATTTTGTGAAAAAAATTCATAGTATAGTATGTCGAAAATTTGTGAAAAAAGTCATAGTATAGTATGTAAAAAATGTTATTAAAAAAAAAGTCATAGCATAGTATGTCGAAATTTTGTGTAAAAAAAGTCAGTGTATAATATGTCGAAAATTTTATGAAAAAAAGTCATAGTATAGTATATCGAAATTTTGTGAAAAAAAGTCATAGTATAGTATGTCCAAAATTTTATGAAAAAAAAAGTCATAGTATAGTATGTCGAAAATTTCGTGAAAAAAAAGTCATACTATAGTATATCGAAAATTTTATGAAAAAAAAGTCATTGTATAGTATGTCGAAAATTTTGTGGAAAAAAGTCATAGTATAGTATGTCGAAATTTTGTGAAAAAAAGTCATACTATAGTATGTCGAAAAATTTATGAAAAAATGTCATAGTATAGTATGTCGAAATTTTGTGAAAAAAAGTCATGGTATTGTATGTCGAAAATGTTATGAAAAAAAAGTCATTGTATAGTATGTCGAAAATGTTATGAAAAAGTCATAGTATAGTATAACGAAATTTTGTGAAAAAAAGTCATAGTATAGTATGTCGAAAATTTTATGAAAAAAAAAGTCATAGTATAGTATGTCGAAAATTTCGTGAAAAAAAAGTCATAGTATAGTATGTCGAAAATTTCGTGAAAAAAAAGTCATACTATAGTATATCGAAAATTTTATGAAAAAAGTCATAGTATAGTATGTCGAAAATTTTATGAAAAAAAAAGTCATAGCATAGTATGTCGAAAATTTCTTGAAAAAAAAGTCATTTTATAATATGTCAGATTTTATGAAAAAAAGTCATAGTATACTATGTCGAAATTTTCAGGAAACAAAATCATAGTATAGTTTGTCGAAATTTGTAAAAAAAAGTCATACTATAGTATGTCGAAAATTCCGTGAAAAAAAATCATAGTATAGTATGTTGAAAATTTCGTGAAAAAAAGTCATAGTATAGTATGTCGAAATTTTGTGTAAAAAAAGTCATACTATAGTATGTCAAAAATTTCGTGAAAAACAAAGTCATTGTGTAATATGTCGAAAATTTTATGAAAAAAAGTCATAGTATAGTATGTCGAAAATGTTATGAAAAAACAGTCATTGTACAGTATATCGAAATTTTGTGAAAAAAAGTCATAGTATAGTATGTCAAAAATTTTATGAAAAAAAAGTCATAGTATAGTATGTCGAAATTTTGTGAAAAAAGTCATAGTATAGTATGTCGAAAATTTGTGAAAAAAGTCATAGTATAGTATGTCGAAAATTTTATGAAAAAAAGTCATAGTATAGTATGTAAAAAATGTTATTAAAAAAAAAGTCATAGCATAGTATGTCGAAATTTTGTGTAAAAAAAGTCAGTGTATAATATGTCGAAAATTTTATGAAAAAAAGTCATAGTATAGTATATCGAAATTTTGTGAAAAAAAGTCATAGTATAGTATGTCCAAAATTTTATGAAAAAAAAAGTCATAGTATAGTATGTCGAAAATTTCGTGAAAAAAAAGTCATACTATAGTATATCGAAAATTTTATGAAAAAAAAGTCATTGTATAGTATGTCGAAAATTTTGTGGAAAAAAGTCATAGTATAGTATGTCGAAATTTTGTGAAAAAAAGTCATACTATAGTATGTCGAAAAATTTATGAAAAAATGTCATAGTATAGTATGTCGAAATTTTGTGAAAAAAAGTCATGGTATTGTATGTCGAAAATGTTATGAAAAAAAAGTCATTGTATAGTATGTCGAAAATGTTATGAAAAAGTCATAGTATAGTATAACGAAATTTTGTGAAAAAAAGTCATAGTATATTATGTCGAAAATTTTATGAAAAAAAAAGTCATAGTATAGTATGTCGAAAATTTCGTGAAAAAAAAGTCATAGTATAGTATGTCGAAAATTTCGTGAAAAAAAAGTCATACTATAGTATATCGAAAATTTTATGAAAAAAGTCATAGTATAGTATGTCGAAAATGTTATGAAAAAAAAAGTCATAGCATAGTATGTCGAAAATTTCTTGAAAAAAAAGTCATTTTATAATATGTCAAATTTTATGAAAAAAAGTCATAGTATACTATGTCGAAATTTTCAGGAAATAAAATCATAGTATAGTATGTCGAAATTTGTAAAAAAAAGTCATACTATAGTATGTCGAAAATTCCGTGAAAAAAAATCATAGTATAGTATGTTGAAAATTTCGTGAAAAAAAGTCATAGTATAGTATGTCGAAATTTTGTGTAAAGAAGTCATACTATAGTATGTCAAAAATTTCGTGAAAAACAAAGTCATTGTGTAATATGTCGAAAAATTTATGAAAAAATGTCATAGTATAGTATGTCGAAAATGTTATGAAAAAAAAGTCATTGTATAGTATGTCGAAAATGTTATGAAAAAAAGTCATAGTATAGTATATCGAAATTTTGTGAAAAAAAGTCATAGGTATAGTATGTCGAAAATGTTATGAAAAAAAAGTCATTGTATAGTATGTCGAAAATGTTATGAAAAAAAGTCATAGTATAGTATATCGAAATTTTGTGAAAAAAAGTCATAGTATAGTATGTCGAAAATTTTATGAAAAAAAGTCATAGTATAGTATGTCGAAAATTTGTGAAAAAAAGTCATAGTATAGTATGTCGAAAATTTATGAAAAAAAGTCATAGTATAGTATGTCGAATGTCGAAATTTACAGTGACACCACAAAGTCAGTGTATCGTTGTGTCCGACATTATGGTTAAAATAAATGTCATAGTATACCTATGTTCGAAATTTTGTGAACACAAAGTTGGATAGCAGTCGCATCAGTGAATGTGTGTGTGAATGGGTGAAAGCTGACATGTAGTGTAAAGCGCTTTGAGTGGTCGGTAGACTAGAAAAGCGCTATATAAATGCAAGTCCATTTTACCATTTTTTTTTTTTTTTTTTTTTATATGTCGAAAATTTTATGAAAAAAAAGTCATAGTATAGTATGTAAAAAATGTTATTAAAAAAAAAGTCATAGCATAGTATGTCGAAATTTTGTGTAAAAAAAGTCAGTGTATAATATGTCGAAAATTTTAGGAAAAAAAGTCATAGTATAGTATATCGAAATTTTGTGAAAAAAAGTCATAGTATAGTATGTCCAAAATTTTATGAAAAAAAAAGTCATAGTATAGTATGTCGAAAATTTCGTGAAAAAAAAGTCATACTATAGTATATCGAAAATTTTATGAAAAAAAAGTCATTGTATAGTATGTCGAAAATTTTGTGGAAAAAAGTCATAGTATAGTATGTCGAAATTTTGTGAAAAAAAGTCATACTATAGTATGTCGAAAAATTTATGAAAAAATGTCATAGTATAGTATGTCGAAATTTTGTGAAAAAAAGTCATGGTATTGTATGTCGAAAATGTTATGAAAAAAAAGTCATTGTATAGTATGTCGAAAATGTTATGAAAAAGTCATAGTATAGTATAACGAAATTTTGTGAAAAAAAGTCATAGTATAGTATGTCGAAAATTTCGTGAAAAAAAAGTCATAGTATAGTATGTCGAAAATTTCGTGAAAAAAAAGTCATACTATAGTATATCGAAAATTTTATGAAAAAAGTCATAGTATAGTATGTCGAAAATTTTATGAAAAAAAAAGTCATAGCATAGTATGTCGAAAATTTCGTGAAAAAAAAGTCATTTTATAATATGTCAGATTTTATGAAAAAAAGTCATTGTATACTATGTCGAAATTTTAAGGAAACAAAATCATAGTATAGTTTGTCGAAATTTGTAAAAAAAAGTCATACTATAGTATGTCGAAAATTCCGTGAAAAAAAATCATAGTATAGTATGTTGAAAATTTCGTGAAAAAAAGTCATAGTATAGTATGTCGAAATTTTGTGTAAAAAAAGTCATACTATAGTATGTCAAAAATTTTATGAAAAAAAAGTCATAGTATAGTATGTCGAAATTTTGTGAAAAAAGTCATAGTATAGTATGTCGAAAATTTGTGAAAAAAGTCATAGTATAGTATGTCGAAAATTTTATGAAAAAAAGTCATAGTATAGTATGTAAAAAATGTTATTAAAAAAAAAGTCATAGCATAGTATGTCGAAATTTTGTGTAAAAAAAGTCAGTGTATAATATGTCGAAAATTTTATGAAAAAAAGTCATAGTATAGTATATCGAAATTTTGTGAAAAAAAGTCATAGTATAGTATGTCCAAAATTTTATGAAAAAAAAAGTCATAGTATAGTATGTCGAAAATTTCGTGAAAAAAAAGTCATACTATAGTATATCGAAAATTTTATGAAAAAAAAGTCATTGTATAATATGTCGAAAATTTTGTGGAAAAAAGTCATAGTATAGTATGTCGAAATTTTGTGAAAAAAAGTCATACTATAGTATGTCGAAAAATTTATGAAAAAATGTCATAGTATAGTATGTCGAAATTTTGTGAAAAAAAGTCATGGTATTGTATGTCGAAAATGTTATGAAAAAAAAGTCATTGTATAGTATGTCGAAAATGTTATGAAAAAGTCATAGTATAGTATAACGAAATTTTGTGAAAAAAAGTCATAGTATAGTATGTTGAAAATTTCGTGAAAAAAAAGTCATACTATAGTATATCGAAAATTTTATGAAAAAAGTCATAGTATAGTATGTCGAAAATTTTATGAAAAAAAAAGTCATAGCATAGTATGTCGAAAATTTCGTGAAAAAAAAGTCATTTTATAATATGTCAAATTTTATGAAAAAAAGTCATAGTCTACTATGTCGAAATTTTCAGGAAACAAAATCATAGTATAGTTTGTCGAAATTTGTAAAAAAAAGTCATACTATAGTATGTCGAAAATTCCGTGAAAAAAAATCATAGTATAGTATGTTGAAAATTTCGTGAAAAAAAGTCATAGTATAGTATGTCGAAATTTTGTGTAAAAAAAGTCATACTATAGTATGTCAAAAATTTCGTGAAAAACAAAGTCATTGTGTAATATGTCGAAAAATTTATGAAAAAATGTCATAGTATAGTATGTCGAAATTTTGTGAAAAAAAAGTCATGGTATAGTATGTCGAAAATGTTGTGAAAAAAAAGTCATTGTATAGTATGTCGAAAATGTTATGAAAAAGTCATAGTATAGTATATCGAAATTTTGTGAAAAAAAGTCATAGTATAGTATGTCGAAAATTTTGTGAAAAAAAGTCATAGTATAGTATGTCGAAAATTGTATGAAAAAAAAAGTCATAGTATAGTATGTCGAAAATTTCGTGAAAAAAAAGTCATAGTATAGTATGTCGAAAATTTCGTGAAAAAAAAGTCATACTATAGTATATCGAAAATTTTATGAAAAAAGTCATAGTATAGTATGTCGAAAATTTTATGAAAAAAAAAGTCATAGCATAGTATGACGAAAATTTCGTGAAAAAAAAGTCATTTTATAATATGTCAAATTTTATGAAAAAAAGTCATAGTATAGTATGTCGAAAATGTTATGAAAAAACAGTCATTGTACAGTATATCGAAATTTTGTGAAAAAAAGTCATAGTATAGTATGTCAAAAATTTTATGAAAAAAAAGTCATAGTATAGTATGTCGAAAATTTTATGGAAAAAAAGTCATAGTATAGTATGTAAAAAATGTTATTAAAAAAAAAGTCATAGCATAGTATGTCGAAATTTTGTGTAAAAAAAGTCAGTGTATAATATGTCGAAAATTTTATGAAAAAAAGTCATAGTATAGTATATCGAAATTTTGTGAAAAAAAGTCATAGTATAGTATGTCCAAAATTTTATGAAAAAAAAAGTCATAGTATAGTATGTCGAAAATTTCGTGAAAAAAAAGTCATACTATAGTATATCAAAAATTTTATGAAAAAAAAGTCATTGTATAGTATGTCGAAAATTTTGTGGAAAAAAGTCATAGTATAGTATGTCGAAATTTTGTGAAAAAAAGTCATACTATAGTATGTCGAAAAATTTATGAAAAAATGTCATAGTATAGTATGTCGAAATTTTGTGAAAAAAAGTCATGGTATTGTATGTCGAAAATGTTATGAAAAAAAAGTCATTGTATAGTATGTCGAAAATGTTATGAAAAAGTCATAGTATAGTATATCGAAATTTTGTGAAAAAAAATCATAGTATAGTATGTCGAAAATTTTATGAAAAAAAAAGTCATAGTATAGTATGTCGAAAATTTCGTGAAAAAAAAGTCATAGTATAGTATGTCGAAAATTTCGTGAAAAAAAAGTCATACTATAGTATATCGAAAATTTTATGAAAAAAGTCATAGTATAGTATGTCGAAAATTTTATGAAAAAAAAAGTCATAGCATAGTATGACGAAAATTTCGTGAAAAAAAAGTCATTTTATAATATGTCAAATTTTATGAAAAAAAGTCATAGTATAGTATGTCGAAAATGTTATGAAAAAACAGTCATTGTACAGTATATCGAAATTTTGTGAAAAAAAGTCATAGTATAGTATGTCAAAAATTTTATGAAAAAAAAGTCATAGTATAGTATGTCGAAATTTTGTGAAAAAAGTCATAGTATAGTATGTCGAAAATTTGTGAAAAAAGTCATAGTATAGTATGTCGAAAATTTTATGGAAAAAAAGTCATAGTATAGTATGTAAAAAATGTTATTAAAAAAAAAGTCATAGCATAGTATGTCGAAATTTTGTGTAAAAAAAGTCAGTGTATAATATGTCGAAAATTTTATGAAAAAAAGTCATAGTATAGTATATCGAAATTTTGTGAAAAAAAGTCATAGTATAGTATGTCCAAAATTTTATGAAAAAAAAAGTCATAGTATAGTATGTCGAAAATTTCGTGAAAAAAAAGTCATACTATAGTATATCAAAAATTTTATGAAAAAAAAGTCATTGTATAGTATGTCGAAAATTTTGTGGAAAAAAGTCATAGTATAGTATGTCGAAATTTTGTGAAAAAAAGTCATACTATAGTATGTCGAAAAATTTATGAAAAAATGTCATAGTATAGTATGTCGAAATTTTGTGAAAAAAAGTCATGGTATTGTATGTCGAAAATGTTATGAAAAAAAAGTCATTGTATAGTATGTCGAAAATGTTATGAAAAAGTCATAGTATAGTATATCGAAATTTTGCGAAAAAAAATCATAGTATAGTATGTCGAAAATTTTGTGAAAAAAAGTCAGTATAGTATGTCGAAATTTTATGAAAAAAAAAGTCATAGTATAGTATGTCGAAAATTTCGTAAAAAAAAAGTCATAGTATAGTATGTCGAAAATTTCGTGAAAAAAAAGTCATACTATAGTATATCGAAAATTTTATGAAAAAAGTCATAGTATAGTATGTCGAAAATTTTATGAAAAAAAAAGTCATACTATAGTATGTCGAAAATTCCGTGAAAAAAAATCAGAGTATAGTATGTTGAAAATTTTGTGTAAAAAAAGTCATACTATAGTATGTCAAAAATTTCGTGAAAAACAAAGTCATTGTGTAATATGTCGAAAAATTTATGAAAAAATGTCATAGTATAGTATGTCGAAATTTTGTGAAAAAAAAGTCATGGTATAGTATGTCGAAAATTTTATGAAAAAAAATTCATAGCATAGTATGTTGAAAATTTCGTGAAAAAAAAGTCATTTTATAATATGTCAAATTTTCTGAGAAAAAGTCATAGTATACTATGTCGAAATTTTCAGGAAACAAAATCATAGTATAGTTTGTCGAAATTTGTGGAAAAAAAGTCATACTATAGTATGTCGAAAATTCCGTGAAAAAAAATCATAGTATAGTATGTTGAAAATTTCGTGAAAAAAAAGTCATGGTATAGTATGTCGAAAATGTTATGAAAAAAAAGTCATTGTATAGTATGTCGAAAATGTTATGAAAAAGTCATAGTATAGTATATCGAAATTTTGTGAAAAAAAGTCATAGTATAGTATGTCGAAAATTTTGTGAAAAAAAGTCATAGTATAGTATGTCGAAAATTTCGTGAAAAAAAAGTCATAGTATAGTATGTCGAAAATTTCGTGAAAAAAAAGTCATAGTATAGTATGTCGAAAATTTCGTGAAAAAAAAGTCATACTATAGTATATCGAAAATTTTATGAAAAAAAAGTCAAAAAAAAAATTGTATAGTATGTCGGAAAAAATTTTGGTTTTTTTGGGAAAAAAAAATCATTTGTATAGTATGTCGAAAAATTTTTTGAAAAAAAAGTCATAGTATAGTATGCGAAAAAATTTTTTGTGAAAAAAAAGTCAAAAAAAGTAAGTATGTCAAAAAAAAATTTTGAAAAAAAAAAGTC